>PVHP010020132.1:0-31005 GCA_004024765.1 Zapus hudsonius | reverse complement strand
CTTTCTACTTTGATGCCAGCGTCCATGGGGAATGGTAATGGGCTTGATATTTTTCAGCTCTTGCTATGAGGTCATGAATGTAGTGGCCATGTCATCTCTCGAAGACCACATTCCATAGCGCTTCTCCCCAGCCTCTGGCTTCTCCATCTCTTTCTGCCCATTTGATCATAATGCTTCCTGATTCTTGGAGGGGCCAATGTCGATGTCCAGTTTTAAAAAAGTATTTACAATTCTTTTTTTTTTTTTTTTTTTTGTTTTTGTTTTTCAAGGTAGGGTCTCCCTCTAGCCCAGGCTGACCTGGAATTCACTATGTAGTCTCAGGGTGGCCTTGAACTCATGGTGATCCTCCTACCTCTGCCTCCCGAGTGTTGGGATTAAAAGCGTGCACCACCATGCCTGGCTAACATTTATAATTCTTTTTTTAAAAAATATTTTATTTATTCATTTTCAAGCAGAGAGATACAGAGAGAGAGAGAGAGAGAGGGAGAGAGATATCACACCAAGGCCACCACCTTGTGGGTCTGGCTTATGTGGGTCCTGGAGAATTGAACCCGGGGCCTTTGGCACTGGAAGCAAGTGCCTTATCCGCTGAGCCATCTCTCCAGCCCCATTTATAATTCTTTAGTTGTAAGAAATAATAAATGAGAATTTGAGCATTTATACTTTGTAGTTGGTAAGGTTTCGATAGTGTACACTTTCTGTTAATTCAAACCTATTTTCATAATTTATAGATAGAAGAAATATATACTGTTTATTTGAGCGATTTTTTAAAATTTTTTTATTGTCCATAATGAGTTACAACATTTAGTGGGCAAACAATGAGTTGTTATCCCCATGACTAATCTAGAGTGAGCCTTCTCCATCATATTTCCTATGCTCTTCTTTTTCCAGATCATTCTCCTCTGCTACCCTTTCTTTTCATTTTTATTTATTTTCAACTTTATTTTTTTCTCCCCCATTCCTCCCTGTCAGCTTTAAGGCATTCCTGGACCTCGTTGTCTTTGAAAAGTACAGATTTGATCCTCCTGATTCTTAGTCTCTGCTGGTTTTTTGCTTTCTGCTGACATTTTAGTCCCCCTAATCAATAACCTCCATTGTCCTCCTCTCAGTACCCCTGCCCTCTGCTCGTTACCTTGTGTTTGAGTTTTCCCTTGTCTCTCTATGTGCACTCTGCTATCTTAAGTTGTGGAGGTGAGTGAGGCGGGAGGTAGAGACATGGAAGGTAGGGCGCACACACATACACTTCTGTCTTTTCTGCTTGGTATTCTGTTTTTCCCCTTTCTTCACTTATGGAAGGTACTGTTCTCTCTGTCTTTGTAATCCATCCAGTCATACCGTAATTATCTGTGATGCCTTCCATTTTTTTCAGCATTAAACTTCTACTTTCAAAAGTTATTGACCTTTTCCCTGCTGGACAAGATCGGTTTTTAAATTGAAATTAAGTTTAAAATTACCCTCTGTGACACCTGACACTGGGCACTTGTCTTGGATACTGTATTTTATTCTGATAAATTTCACTTTTTAATTCCCTAAGGATAGGTAGGTCCTTGACCTTCAGTAATTCTTGAGAAATTTTACCACTTTCATGATTTAGATTTATTATACCTCTGCTGATGACCTCCGTTTTCAGTCAGTCCTCTCACTTGACTTCTACTTATGAGTCAGTTCCTAGTATTTACGCTTTTCAGGATGCTTAAGTCTAGTGGAGATAATCAGGCTAAGCATTAGAAATTGCTGGAGTTGGACCTAAGCTGAAAGGGTTCTTGGGCTGGGTGTTTGCCTAGAAAATCATATGCAAGGAAGATCCTGAGTTGTAGTCCTGATGCTGCAAAAACGTCATTTCAGAAATGGCCTCTTCACATGTACATTTCACATTGCAGAACCTTTTGATGGAACAAATACAGCCAGAGCTGTGCATGAAAAGCAGAAGTTTGATATAATCAAGGATCAATTTTTAAAGGTAAACAGTACATAAGTTCTAGAAATATCAGTGAACTTATGTACTGAAAATGAATGAGTGTGTGTGTGTGTGTGTGTGTGTGTAACAGGACAGGTGATGATAATTTGTAATCTCTGAAGCCAGTAATGTAACCGAAAAAGAAATTTATTACTTTTTTATTAATAATTAATTAATTTAATTAATAGACTTTTCCTGCACAGATAGATAGCCCTGTTTTTCCTTAATACTGATTGGATTTCGGTGTAAACAAACATTTTATATAGGGGCTTATTAATATCTCAATATGACTGAATAGAACTTAAAGGACTCTTTTATTTTCTTAAAATATCAGAGAACTTATTACAACCTTAGAAAGAATTTGATGTTTAAACTGCTTTTGTCCCCTGAATACTGTATCTTTGATTGTGTTTTGAAAGTTAAACAGACGTGTGTGTCTATGTCCACAGTGTGAATTTATTCATCAGTGGTTTTCATAGATAATATTCTTTATTTTAGTGCATTTTATTTATTTATTTTTATCTTTATTGCCCCAAATTAGATACATTGATTGAGTAAATATTGTTCTTATATTCCCATTTTCCTCCCCCCTGTCCCCAATCCACTGGGTGTCCTCCTCAGTGGGCACACTGGATCAATCCAAGTGGCAAGGGGTTATGGATGATAGCACAGGAGGCAACAAGGTTGCCCCCCCCCTTTATGAATTATAGCTGAGGGGGGTAATGTCTCTGGGTAATCTCTCCCACCATGGCTCTTACAGTCATAGATGATATTCTTATCTTTGGTGACTCCCACAATCCTGTGTGGAAAGGCATTATGTTCTATCAGAACTGGGAGAGACAGCTTCATTGGAGATCAGAGAACTGTCAGTATCTTTTAGGGAGATAGGAATTGACTCTGTTGTAATGATCATTTAAAATGCAAGCCTTAGGCTGTCAAGATATCCTTCCAGTTTGGCCCTCTCAACTTATCAACCCAAACAGAGCATCGTTTTGTTTTCTTATTGTTTGGTTGTTCTTGTTAATGAGTGAGCTTTCCTTTAGAGTCATTTAGCTGTAAAATTGACATTTGTAGTCAGTTGACAACTGGTTACTAATGTGAGAATAAATCACTGGGTAGTGAGCCAGATTTTTAACATGTGAATACGAATTTCAGTTTATATTCCTTTTCTTATAAATTAAATTCACTATATCACGGGGACACACAGTGTTTGTTTTGCATTCATTCTTGCCTTCATAATTACTATTTTTAATTGAAAAGCTAGAAAAAAAACAAAGTAAAATAATTTAACTAATTTTCCCTTACATGCTCAAATCCAAATTACTTTGCTATTATAGAGGAAATTATTTAATCTACAAATAAATCATCATTATCCATTGTAACTTTTTAATACCATCTGTGCCCATTTTTTAAAATTAGTGAACTTAAAATATTAGATAACATTTTCTAGTGAAAAAACAATACTTGATGGTATGGGAGAACTTGGGAGGTAAAATCATCAAGAGGAAAAACAATCATCCAAAAATTTCCTTGTTAGAACCACTAGTCAAGTTCTTCTTCTGATTAAGTCTTTTGTTGTGCATATCTTTTATGTGTTAAGAATATTTTTTTTTCTTTCCCAGTCATGGCAGAGATTGAAAAACAAGAGAGATCTGAACAGTATACTGCCTCTGAGAGCTGCTCTCTTGAAAAGATAAACTGGCCTCTGTCTCTTAAGTTCTTCTGAGAAATAAAGAACAATAGTTACATCACCGTGCTTTTGGTTTACCTCTCATGGTTTATTTTTAATTGTTCTTGTTTTCATGCTTTATTTTTAAAGGACATTCTTATATAAAGATGGCATATTTTATTATGACATTTCCTAATAAACTCTTTGATTTACAAATGTATTTTTGAAAATGTTTACATTGATGATTAGTAGTATTATGGCATGACTTTTCAAGCAATCAAAAAATATATTTTGGGAAATGACCTGAACAAATAAAGGTTTTTGATACAACTCTAGTCACACCACATGCTAAGAGCGGAGACTATGTGGGATTTTGAAGAGTAGCTTGCAGCCCAGTCTGGCCTGTTCTCATCAAGCGAAGACTCAAGACAGCCATCCAGTTACTTGAAGCAAGGGGAACCTTTCATTTCAGTGCAGAAAAATTGCCTTCAGTCTTCACGTGACTCTTTGACAGACCGTGTCTACGTTATTCATACTTTGCTTGGCTCTACCCGGAGGTTGCACTGTGCTCATGGGAGCACTGGCTGTCCCAGAGCCAGCGGCTTGTTACTGAATTGTTCTAGAGCCTCCGATAGAGATTCTTGGGGACATAGAGTTTCCTGTGCTTTGTGGTCACTTAGTGCAGTGTGCACCGGGTTTTTCTTCATGTTCCTGCCCTTATTGTCCCCCTGATAGGAAGCAACAGAAACTGAAATGTCAAAGTTTAAGATTATAACCTGTTTGTAAAATCGGATCTTTCTGTGTAAAACTGAAGGATTGTAATCTAAACTGGAAGGCAGTAAGCCACTACAAAGTGTTTTAGATAAGACATAATAAAATTATTATAAATAAAAGCTTAATGTTTATAAAATTTTTTAGTATTTTGTTTCTATATGAAAGACTAGTGGTAGCTGTGGAAAAAAGCTATTGTGTCTTTTAAGGTGTTTTTGACTTATATAAATATTTGTAAATTGGTCAGTGCCTGTAAATTTAAATCTAAGAAGTAATCTTGAAAGAAGTTTTAACTTTTCAGATACTGCCAACAGCTTCTTTTAGGCCCCTCTGTAGTACAGTTTGTACTTCTATGTATTTTTGGCAGACCAATTCTAAAACTCAAACTTGTTTTTTTTTGGCTTATAAAAGGTGCATACTTTCATTTTCTTTAAGGTTAAATTTTTATATGCTGTCAAGTATAATAAAGTTTATATATGGAAATTGTTTAGGTGTTATTATTCTGTGAAAGTCATTACTCTTGTAATGAGATTAAGGTCATTATCATCTAGAGCTGATCTCGGTTCAATCATGCTTGATTGTTTAATATGAAGAATCTTGGAAGCAAGTTCATCCGTGGTTAAGCCAATTAACCGCATCAGTGCCTTAGTTTTCTGGCATTATTAAGAAGCTTTCCCACTTGAGAAAATTTTTAGATTACTGATTTGTAATACTTTTGATGAGGCTGAGCTTTTCTTAAAGAAATAATTTTATTATACTTATTTGAGATGGGGGAAGAGAGTAAGGATGGGTGTGCCAGGGCATCTTGTTGCTCCAGATGAATGTGCCCCTCATGTGTCAGGCTTTATGTGGGCATTGGGGAACTGAACTCAGGCCATAGGTTTAACCACTGAACCATCTCCCCTGCCCCAAGGTTGAGCTTTTAGTTGTTTTATGAGTTCTTTTTTCTTGGAAATATTTCTAAAACTCACTGTGCATTGTGTAACTTTTTTTTAAAATTAGTATGTGTTGAGTATAATTAAAGTGGTGACTCCAGGGAACCCATGTCAACAGTACTGCAGTTGTTGGGGATGGGGTGAAGAGTGAGTAGGGTGCTCTCCCTCCTCAGTACTGGGACATTGCCTGATAAAGAAAGCTCTGGAATTTACCGTGGTGTGGACCCCTTCGCTGCCACTGTGCGTTGCTATGTATTTGCATGTTAAAGTATTGCTAAAGTTAAGTTTTAAGATTGGTTGAAGTAAGATTTTTGCAAATCTTAGACTTTAGTTTTCTGAAGAACTTTTGAGGAAGAAAGGGATTGACTGCCTCAAGTTTTTATTAGGATTCAACAGAGTCCCACAACCATTAGTAAATGTCTGTCCTGGGTGAGCTAGCTAGTTTAAGGGAATTCATATATGAATCTTAATACCTGCTTGAATATTTTTATGGACTTATACCTGATCTATTGCACTGATCTGTGTGTCTGGTTTTGTGCCATTACCATGCTGTTTTTATTATTATGGCTTTGTAGTATAGCTGGAAATTAGGTATGGGGATACCTCCAGCATTATTACTTTTCTCTGGATATGTTTGGCTATCCAGAGTCGTCAATGCTTCTGTATGAATTTTAAGATTTTTTTCTATTTATGTGAAGAATGATACTGAAATTTTGATTGGGATTGCATTGAATCTGTATATTGCTTTGGGTGTAATGGTCATTTTCATGTTATTCTTCCAATCCATGAGCGCAGGAGATTGTTCCATCTTCTGTTTTCTTCCTCCATTTCTTCAGTGGTAAAGCTTTTGTTGTAGAGGTCTTTCACTTCATTGGTTAGAGATATTCAAAGATAGTTAAGCTTTGTGTATGTGGCTGTTGTGAATGGGACTCTGCCTGACTTCTTTGGTATATGAGAAGGCTACTGATTTTTGAGTTTTTCTGAAAGTTTGTTAGCTTCTAGGAGTTTTCTGGTGGAATCTTTAAGGTCTTTTTAGATGTCAAGTTATATCATCTACAAATAAGGATAGTTTGACTTTTTCTGTTCTTATTTGTATCTCTTTTACTTCTGTTTTATTGCTCTAGCTAAGACCTCAAGCACTATACTAAATAGGAGTAGACAGAGTGGACACCCTTTTCTTCTAGATCTTAGTGGAAATGCTTCAAGTTTTTCTCGAGTATTGGCAATGTGGGTTTGTTATATATAGTCTTTATTGTGCTGAGATGTATATATTCCCTCCTTTCTTAATCTCTCCAAAGTTTTTATCATGAGGGATGTTGGATTTTTTCAAAGGCCTTTTCTTTATTGAAATGATCATGTGATTTTTGTCCTTGAGTTTGTTTATGTGATTATTACATTCATTGGTATGTTGAAGCATCCCTGTTTTCTCATGAAGATTCTATGTTTGAATTTTCGATGAGTATGTAAGGTGGAGCAAGAGTCCCTGGTAGAGGATAGAAAGGTGGAAGGAAGCCAGGAGAGAGGGGTAGGGCTTAAGGGAGGAGATGGATGTGAAAGCAGAGAGACAGTGGACAGGGGTGCTGAGGTCCACATGGGATCAGGGGACAGGTAGGAGAGGAGCACTCCACAAAACTAGTGACATGAACAAGTCATATGGCAAGCCTCCACTTGGTCAGTTAATTAGAATATATAACTGAGGTGGTGGTGCACAGAAGCCATAGGTAAACCCCAGGATAATCCCAGTGCCAGAGGTGCCCCCAACCCCATGTTGGTCAGGAAGATTCCCCAAACATTATAGACAATTGCCAATACTCTTTGATTACCCATCAAAAAAGAGCTAGTTGGTGAAACCCTATTGCTGAGGACGCACATGCTGTCACATGGCACTCAAGTCAAGCAGGAACTGAGCGGGCAGACACCATCCCCTCCCTGTTGACTAGCTGCTGTAGTGCTGGAAAGTGCTGTGCAGGCTGCGGGGAGCATGCTCTGGGGGCAGAAGCTGATCCTGCTTACTGTATAACCTAACCGGCAAGACGGACCACCGATGCCACAGTGACGCAGAAGTTAGTGGTGGAACCCACTACTCTGATTGGGTATGAGACCAGCTCTGCAGTACTGAGCCTGTGGCTTGGAAGATCATAGTCCCTATGGGGAAGCTGCTACTGTCCTTTGCCTAAATGGATACCTTGTACCCATCAAATTGTATGCTTATGTCCATTGATTAGAAAAGATTTTTACATATGGTGGGGAGACCCATGACACATCAAGTTGATGAGACATGTCACTTGAGTGCTCAGCACTGGAGGAGACTTCTCTGTCACTCCTGCCAGGCTCAGGGAACAGTGCGCAGGTGATGGTGGAAATATTAGTGCCTCCCTCACCACTTAAAACAGAGAAGCTTCTTTTCGGAGAAAGCTGTGGATACTGGGGAGTGCTGAGACATGACAAATGACACCTGTCACACCCACCAAGGTTCAGGGACATTGTGGAAGAGGGGACAGAAAGAATCTAGTAGGGTGTGTAGAGGAATGCTTAGGGACACTGTCCTCTTGGATTGGTGCATCCGTGACCTCACAGTAAAAATAGCTGCCCTAAAAGGTCCTGAACAACATTGAGCCTATCTACATTTTGATAGAGATGATGAGGGAGCATTTTCTGGAATTGGGCTGAGGAGAGGTATTAATGAGGGTAGAGGGAGGAGGGTATTAAGACCAATTTATAGTATGTTCATGTATTACAATTCTCAATAAATAAGCACACACAAAAGAGAATGAATATTGCTGAAGTAAACCAGATTTAATGGCATGCAGCAGGCTATGCTCTTGTCCAATGTTTATGCCTGTTTTGCTTCTGAACTATTTACACTGTGGCGCTGAGGATGTCACCTGTCTGACATTCCTGAGTTCCACCTCCTTGCCCACCTACCCTTCTCTGTCCAAAGACCTAATGTATGCATGCATACAGGGTGGTTTAACTGGTGGATAATACTCAAGCGCATGTCTAATATATTTAACAACTGCACATAGAATCTGTTGTAACTACAAGGCTTGCTGCACTAACCAGAGCGTCATTCTTACACTTTTCTGCCTGTTGATTTATTCAGCAGGTATGGCCTACTTTCTCCAGGAAGTATTTGATAAATTTCTGTTATGCTCTAGGTATTTATATACGCTTATGAGCTTCTAAAAGCTGGGGATAGTGGGATACTGATGAATAATGAACCCAGTCTGTCGGGGACCAGCATAGTTTGAATGTAGGCTGGTGTGGGTTCCTGGAAGAGTTCCACCTTGGAATTTCAGAGAAAAGCGGTGGTTTGAATAAGTAACCAGTAAGTACACATAGAAAGGACTTTTCAGGCAGAAGGAATTGTGTAAATAAAGGCACAGGGTAAGTAATGACTGTTGGGAATACCTGACCTCGAGTGGGGTTGGTAAGCAGGATTTGATCTTTGAGGACCTTGCCTTTAATCCCAGTGCAGTGGTTGAGCTTGGCTTTACAAATCCATCGAGGAGGTCTGGGGTCTTTGGACAAAACAGCCTTTGGTTCTGATATTAGTGGAGGTAGTTTGCTGGCTGAACATTAGGGGCCCCTGAGAAAGAGAATACAGTTTAACAACTTGCAAATGAGCCTCAGTTTCCTCCTGGAGGAGTTGGTAGAGAAGGACCCCCAGATCCCTGGAGGGGAGCGATGGCATCTCCCCGGGGAGCGCGCGCCCTGGCGCAGCCTTCTCCAGCTGTCCACTCGCCGGGGTAGACGTGCCAACCCGGGCGGGAAGCTCGGGGTGGAAACTGGGTGACACTTCTATTTCAAGACCCGGGCTTCCCCGCCCCCGAGGCCCCGACCCGGCCAGTCCGAGGGAGAACACCGGGCGCGCGGCGCGGACGGCTCCGACTCCGGCCCCGGGGGGGAGCGCCATGGCGACCCGCGACCGCGACCACTGCCCCGACGGCTTCCTGGGCTCGGACGCGGACGAGGAGGCGGCCCGGGAGCTGGAGACGGAGGAGGAGTCGGAGGGCGAGGAGGAGGAGGAGGAGACGGCGGCCGAGTCGGAGGAGGAGCCCGACGCCAGGTAGCGCGAGCCGGGGTGGGGCTGCCGAGCGCGCAGCGCCCCGGGGAGAGGCCGACGGGCGCCCGCCGAGACCATGATCCCAGGGAGAGAGCCAAGGCGCCCACTGCGCCCATGCCCCGGGGGAGAGAGCCCACGGGTGCCAGCCGAGCCCATGCCCCGGGGAAGACAGCCCACGGGTGCCAGCCGAGCCCATGCCCCGGGGAAGAGAGACTATGGGTGCCCGCTGCGCAATACCCCGGGGGAGAGAGCCAACGGGCGCCCATGATCCCAGGGAGAGAACCAACGGGCGCCCGCTGCGCCCATGCCAGGGGTGAGAGCCCACAGGCACCCGCCGAGCCCATGCCCCGAGGGAGAGAGACCTCGGGTGCCCGCTGCGCCCATGCCCAGAGGGAGAGAGTCCAGGGGCCGCCCGCGGCGTCTAGCCCCGGGGAGAGGCCCACTGGATGCCCGCTGCCCCCATGTCCTGGGGAGAGAGTCCAGGGGCCGCCCGCTGTGCTCATGCCCCGGGAGAGGCCCACGGGCACCCACCTAGCCCATGCCTCAAGGGAGAGAGCCCAGGGGCTGCCCGCTGCGCCCATGCCCAGTGGGCTTCTGCACCCAAGTACTTTCTGCCTTTGAAAACAAAACAAAACAACAAATACTTGAAGGTGGACGGTGCTCCCTGGCAAAGCTCTCTGCCATCCCCCTGCCTCCCAGCAACATGTGACTTTTTGCTTTTGTTTATTCTTGGATTTACTTGGGGTGCTGCCTAACTGCAAAGCTGTGGGAATCTGGCTCCCAGAACTGGCATCAGTTAGACCAAGTGAGCTTGAGGGGAAGGGTGGAGGTGGAGAAGGTCTCTCTGGTACCTTCAAGGGAACAAAGGCCTTCTCTGGTTATAGTACTGGGTGGGCTAAGTCGCAAGAAGGAAACTGTATTTTGGGTACAAAGACCCTTGAGTTTCTTAGAGAAAAGAAGCATGAGGGCCTGGTGTGGTGGTCCATGCCTGAAACTCCCAGTACTAGGAAGGCCAAGGCAGGAGAATCACAAGTTCACGGTCAACCTGGGCTACATGAATTTCCTGTTGGTGCTGTATATTAACTTTCCAACAAAGGGGAAGTGATTAATAAATAAAAAGATGAATCTCTCCCCACTTTGATGCCCCTGCATTGAGAGAGTTTTATTTTATCCCAATGTGTCTCTTCCTGAGCATTCAGGTCAGTAAAAAGACTTTGAGGGTGGCAGGTGGATGGTACCCACTTCAGAATGCCTAGCAGAGCTGAAGTGAAAGGAGCCCAAAGACTAGCATTGATTAAGGGAACAGTCAGACAGACAGGATGTCATAAATCATCAGTCACACGTTTTCCAAGCAACTGCCAAGAAAGAAAGTAACACAGCCTCTGCCCTCAAGACCTCTCAGGGAAAATTAGGGAGAAATAAGGTGTTGCGGTCAGCTTTCTAGTTGCTGCGCAAAAAGAACCCAAACAAAAGCGGCTTCTGGAGGAATGGGTTTATTTGGCTTATGGACTCGAGGGGAGACTCCATCCTGGCAGGGAAAGCGATGGCATGAGCAGAGGGGTGGACATCACCTCTGTCACAGCACTGCAAACAGCGGCAGGAAGGTGTGCCAAACACTGGCAAGGGGAAGCTGGCTTATAACCCCCATAAGCCCACCCCCAACAACACAGCTCTAATGAGGGTCTAATACCTAAACTGCCATCAGCTAAGAATCAATTAATCAGAACATATTCATTTGTTTGTGGGGGACACCTGGGTCAAACCATGACATAAGGGAAGTACTCATGGCTGGGAAAAGCTGCCCGCTGGGCAGTCACATTGCCAGCTGTCTGCAGCTCCCTGGCCTTTCCCCTTTTCCTCAGGAGTTCATTGATTTGGAGCTGAGAGCTTTCTGTTTGACAAAACATGAGTTCTACTGAGTGTCAGAGGAGGGCGGGTAGTGGACATGAGGAACAGGAGAAGGGCCCATGAGAAATGGAAGAGGAGTGGGCCATCATGACCCTCTGTCACATTGAGAAGGAACTCCCTTAGTGGCACTTGGGCTTGTATCCTTGCCTAACCAATATTTCTCAAGAGATCTGAAAATTCTTTGTGGGCATCTGATAATTTCAAGTACCATGTTGACAAAGGTCACCACCTTCAAGTGAGTATAGGATTCATCTGTAGTGAACTTTAGCCTGTTCTGTCTAGGTGACAGGAAGGTAGACACACCAAGGAAAGAGATCAGAGTAAGTAGGGATGAGGGAATAAGGTCAGTGGTGATGGAGACCTGGTAAACCAAAACAAAACTTTTTAAAATGATGACCTAGGTGACAAGAAGTCAGCCAAACTTCTGAATATGATTCAGCAGAGACTATGATAGAAAAGTAGTGTGGAACTGGAGAGACGGCTTAGCAGAGAAGGTACTTGCCTGCAAAGCACAAGGACCCGAGTTCAATTCCCCAGTACCCACGTAAAGCCGGATGCACAAGGTAGTAGACGCATCTGGAGTTCATTTGCAGTGGCTGGAGGTCCTGGCACACCCATTCTCTCTCTCTCTCTCTCTTTCTCAAATAAATAAATAAAATGCTTTTTAAGAAAAGTACTGTAATAGGAAAGTTGAATTTCAGAAGGGTTTGGATGAGGGAGGTAGCAGAAAGGAAGTGATGTATGGACCAGGGTTGGGGCCATGAGGAAGGAGCCTTAGTGGAACCTAGAGGCAGAGATAAGTCCATACCCAGGAGAGGTCCCCAGAGCACCCCTGCCTCAGAGTATGGTCCGGAATTAAACCAATGTGTTGTGTGGGGTTACAAATATGACCTGAAGAGCTTGCTCCTCTGAGACTAGAATGGGAACTTGGAATGGCATCTAGCAGATGGTCGGTGAGAGGAATGGTTTCTTCACCCCTCTAGGCTCTTCCACAGAAATCTCACAGCTAGAGGAGGGCCTTGCTGAGCCGGGCGCAGTCCTGTGTTACCTATGTTGTCTCCTCTTAAGTCTTCCCAGCCACATGACAAGGTGATTGTCCTCTTACAGATGACTCTGAGGTAAAAAAACGGAAAGGTGCATGGTGTGCACCATAAGTCGCGGGCTTTCACTACCCCTTTGTTTTGGGGAGGTGTCCTGGTTACCCCCTGGGAAGCCGAACGACTCTACCTAGCTATGACCTTGAGAAGTAAGGGGAAAGCCCCAGTCCCTGTAAAATAATGGGACCTTTCCCCTGCCTATGTAGGGAAATTATCTCTATTTTCTCAAAGGTCAGTACCATTCTTAGGAGCTTTAATTGCAAATTGATTTGTTAAATTAAGAGGTATATAAAAGTTGAAAGTGAAAATAGCCTAAGTATAATATAGTGGTCAATATAGCATCTACTTGATATAATCTTCCCGAGTCATGATATGAATGCTATTTATGAATATTATAATAATACAAAATATTTCTATTTAATTTAAAAATAAATTTCATAATATGATTTAGAATGACATCAACCATAAAATAAAAGGTATACCAGAGAAAGGCAAAAGATTAATAAAGATTAAATTAAGAACTTCATACAGGTTAGCCTAAGGCTTAGAAAAGCTAATAATGGTTTCTGCATGGGGGAATAATAATTGAGTGGAACTTTGTATTTGTATGAACTTTTCTGTCTTTCTTCAATGAGTGTGTTTTACATTTTATTGTCCAGGAAAATAAACCTTGCTTTTAGACATTGAAAAGACATCGATCTGCTTCCTTACTCTTTCAGTTATCATGTGTAGCATTACTCATTGCTACCTTTATGAAAAAAGGAAAGAAATCTCTTATAGGTAGAAAAATATTTGTATAGTACAGAAAGCTCATCATGCATAGATTAATTTATTTTTCTGGATCTGAGGCTCAAACCCAGGGCCCCTCCTGTGATAGACAAGTGTTCTACCACTGAGCTACACACCAGGCCTCAAATCCGTACCTCTACTGGTCTAGAGAATGTTCTTCTGACATCATTTAGTCTTGTGAATATGACATATGGCATTGAGAGGCCTGGGTTTGAACCCTGCTAATCATCCTGTCGCAGACAGTTCTATCCTTTGGAGCTCAGGCTTTTCATCCATAATAGAATAGTAGTAATTCCTAACTTATAAGGTTGCCATAGCATTAAATAAGCTGCGAAAGCATGCTTGCCTCTCAGCTGCTTCCTGATTGGGTTCACTTTCTTACAGACCTGAGATGGCTCATTACTGGAGCAAAGCGCACCTCTGCCTACCACTCGCTCATGAGCAGAGAGGGATGGGATCTTTTTGTTTGTTTTTCTTTTTAACTGAGTGCTGGTTCCTTTCCTCTTGGGCTCAGCCATGTTCATTTGTTCATGGAATTCCATGGATCATGCAAAATGTTGGAGACAAAAAAATATTAAAAATCTATTACTGTCCTCAAGGAGCTCGCATTCTGGGTAAAGACACAGACCATAATTATCTCATTAACTGGTAAAAGAGAGCTGGAAAGATTGCTCAATGGTTTAGGTGCTTGCCTGCAAAGCCTAACGACCCGAGTTTGATTCCCCAGTACCCACGTTAAGCCAGGTGCATAAAGTGGTGCATGTGTCTAGAGTTTGTTTGCAGGGTTTAAAGACCCTGGCATACCCATATTCTCTCTCTCTCCCTCTCTCTCTTTCTCTCTGTCTCCCTCTCTTTTCTTCCGTCATTCCCAAGAGTGGTGACACATGCCTTTAATCCTAGCACTTGGAAGACTGAGTTAGGAGAATCGCTGTGAGTTCAAGGCCAGCCTGAGACTATATAGTGAATTCCAGGTCAGCCTGGATTAGAGCAAGACCCTACCTCAAAAAACTAAGAGAGAAAAAAGAGGGGGGGAAGGTTTCCCTGGGTGGGAGACAGTGCTGGCATCTGGCATCTGGAAGGGTGTGAGAAGGCCATACACTGGACCAGGACTTTGAGTCATGAAGTTCCTTGAAGGCTTGTATCCATAGATAGGAAAAACCATTTTCGTGTTGCTAAAATGTCATCTCAAATCATTTGTAAAAGCAGATCGACAAACCCACTGGATTTTAGAGCCAAGAGAGGCTAGAGGAACATCTCTTCCTTTGTAGATTTGGGAACCAAGTTCAACAGCTTCTTGACTAGACCTCAGGTTGTCTGGACTCCAACCTAGTGTTCATTCATGTATTCACTCAGCAGATATTTGCTGACTCCCACAATGTGCCGGGTGCTGCCTAGGCCCAAAAGATATGGCCAGTGAACAAAGAACAAAGTCCCTGTCATCTGGAACCAACTTTCCAGTTTGGAGAGACACAGAACCAAGCAAGTACATAACATGCCCCATGGACCTGAGTTATACACAGACAAATAAGTGTATCCGGAGAAAAGGCTGCACTGTTGGGTAGGACGGTAAAGCAAGCCTCTCTAAGGAGGCCAAATTTTAAGTAGAAATTGAAGGCACAGGGGAGAGCATGTGCCAGGGCACTGTGGCAGGAGTGTGTGGTTTGCTTGGGGGCACAAAGAGGTCATGCTGCTGGCGCAGAGTGGGCAAGGGGCAGAATGGTCAGGGGAGTCTAGGGGATTGCAGAGTTGCAGATCCTGGAGGGCCTTGTAGTTGTGGTGGAAACTCACAATCTTATCCCGAGGAAAACCGGAAAGTCACATTCTCACTACAGTACCAAAGTGAAAACATTTTTTTAATGGTTATAGTACTGTCTTTCTTTTTTTATATTTTATTTATTTACTTATTTGAGAGAGAGAAAGAGAGAGAGAGAGAGAGAGAGAGAGAGAGAGAGAGAGAGAGAGAGAGAGAGAGCAGACACAGAGAGAATGGGCAGGCCAGGGCCTCCAGCCACTGCAAATGAATTCCAAATACATGGGCTTTATGTGGGTACTGGGGAATCCAACTTGGGTCCTTCTGCTTCGCAGGCAAATGCCTTAACCGCTAAGCCATTTCTCCAGCCCCCCTTTTTAAGGAGGGGCTCCTGTGGCTAGGGAGATGGCTCAGTGGATACAAGCTCATCAGACAAGCATGAGTACCCAAGTTCACAGCCTCAGAACCCATGTGAAAAGCCAGATGCTATGGTGAGTTTCTGGAATCCCACTGCACCTACAGTGAGAAGAGAGGCAAAGACAGGAGAAGTTTCTGGAATCCCATGGGCCAGCTGGCCTAGACTCTGCCTCAGCTGATGTGGAAGACAAGTCATGACACCGGAAGTTCTCCTCTGACCTCCACATGTGAGCCATGCCATGTGTATGTCCACCTCACACACATGAACACACATGTTGCACACATGCACACTGATCAAACAATAAACACGATCCAGTCATGGTTTCCTCTCAGCTAACATGTACTGAGCACCTACTATGTGCCAAGCACTGCTAAACGTTCCAAGCCCACAGCCCTGTGAGGAGAAAGACATGGAAACAATTTTGTCTTAGTATTTTTTCAGACTGTGAAGTCCAACTCTTTTAGCCTTTTCTAAAGATCACTTAGAAACTTTTTATCATTTTGTGTTTTGGATCAATCTCTGTTGAGCAAGTCTAATTTTCTCTATTTAAGCAGGGGAGACTTTTGCCACAGCAGTAGCTAAAATTTAAAAATCCTTTTCTCAGGCATGGTGACTGAGGTAGGAGGACTGCTGTGAGTTCAAGGCCAGCCTGGGCTAGAGTGGAACTACTTTATATATATATATATATATATATATATATATATATATATATATATATATATATATATTATATATATAATAGACTCTGCCTATAAGATTATATATATACAATCTTCTGCTGCCACTTGGCCAGGGCCTGTATAAAAGAGTCTGTCTAAACTCATCGAACTAAAGTTACCCGTGGCACTTGCATTTAGCTAACAGAGAACAAGCGTTTTGTAAAGTGAATCAGTACAGAGCAGTCTGTTTCCACATGTCTATTTATGTGATGTCTTCCGCTGACTTGCTTACCTAGGTGTTTTTACAAGTATGTTATTTGAGCCAGCCCTCTTCTGAGGTCAGTTGGAAAGAGCTGGGATGGGAGGGTTGCCTGCGCCCTGATGCCCAAGGCTGAGAGAGGAGGGAGGATTAGAAAACCCAGGCACTTGGAATGAGCAAGTGAGGAGCTGCCCAAGTGTTGACTGCATGGTTATCACATGTCCTTAGTGAGATTTGGACTGGATTGTCAACAATAGAGAAGGCACTGAACTTATTTTTTCTTTATAATAGTAAGCCTAGCAGAGTGTGAGATGTACTCACTGAGAGAACATAAAGAATATATCATATGTACCCTGGCTATTCCGAGCGCAGGCTTAATAAAAGCCCAATGTCTGTTTCCATATAGATATTGTAATAAAATTCCCCTTCCTACCTTGAAAACTTGAAGAATCAGGCACAAGACTGGTTGTGATTTGCACGTGAAAAGAATCTTTGGTTTAGTCCAGCATTAACCAACAGAAATACAATGTCAACCATACAAGTAATTTAAAAAATGTTAGTAGCGATTAAAAATATTAAAATGGGACTGGGGATATTATAGCTCCATTTGAAGAGTGTTTGCATAGCCTTCAGGAAGCCCTGGATTTGATCCCGAGCAGAGCAGAAAATGTAGCTGTGCTTGTGTGTGATCTCAGCTTCTAGAAGTTCAAGATCATCCTTGGCTGCACGGTGAGCCTGTGAGGCCAGTCCAGGCTACGTGGGACCCTGTCTCCAAGAGTGAAACATTGCATTGCATTTATTTATTTGTAAGCAGAGAGGGAAAGGGAATCAGAGAGGGAACGGGCACACCAGGGCCTCCTGCTGCTGCAAGTGAACTTCCAGTTACATGAACCACTTTGTGCATCTGGCTTTATTTGAGTACTAGGGATTCAAAGCCAGGCCATTAGGCTTTGCAAGCAAGCATATATTGCCACTGAGCAAGCGTTCCAACCTCTAATGTATTTATTTAACCCAATGGTCAAGAAACTGTTATTTCAACATGAAATCATTGTAAACATATTAATGATATAGTTCATATTATTTTGTACTGTCTTTTTACATTTTATATTAGAGCACATATCTTTTTATAAAAAATTATTTATTTGCCAGTAGACAGAAAGAGAGAGAGAGGGAGAGAGAGGAGGGGAATGAGCATGCCAGGGCCTCTTATCACTACAAAGAAACTCCAGACATATGCACCACTTTATGCATCTCGCTTACATGGGTACTGGGGGAGTTGAACCCTGGTAGTCAGGCTTTGCAAGCAAGTACCTTAAGCTGCTGAGGCATCTCTCCAGCCCCTGGAGCACACGTCTTAATTCATCCTCCCTCACCACATTTCAAGGGCCGTGGAGCCACATGTATCTAGCGACAACTTTATTGGACAGTACAAGCCTAACGATACCTCAAAGTCTGCTAGTTTCATTGGAATCCATAGCACTGCTTCAGCGGTCATGAGGTCTGTACTCCAGGCCCTGTGGCAGATGCCAGGGAAGTCAAGTGATTGGATGAAACAGTTGTTTCTCTCAAGGAGTTTGCTCACAGGCTAGGGAGGGGAAAGAGGTACCTCCAACTTAATATCAAGTTCATTACAGAAAGGATCATCAAGGAATAAAGGATGGGCATTTCTACTATAATGTGAGAAAGGTTTTATACAATGATATTGCACCTGGGAAGAGGGTATTCCAGACACAGATGTGGCTTGCTGTTCCTTAGCTTTCAGCTCCTGTGCCTCTCACTGCTGCTCTACGTTCTCTCTCTATTATCCAGCATCATGCAAGATTTCCCTGGGTTGATTGGATAAATGAATGATATGAATGAATGAGCTCACGTGAAGTCATCAAACTTTTTCAAGAAGCAAATGTATCTGGGATGTTGAACTTGAGTCATGTGTAGTTTTGCAGGTTGTTGACTGCACACTTGTCAAGGAATAGAGTCACATGGAGGGACGGTGAGCTATAAACCCTGAAGGATTGTTCAATTATGCTGTCTGCAGTGAATACCCCATCTTCTGTGGCTTGCCAAAGCTGCTCCTATCAACCCTTGAGCCGGGTTATAAAAGGAAGAATAAGACCAGGCTTTGCTTTGTGCTTTGAGGAGAGTGTTCTTTTAAAGCAACTGGAGTGTCCTCAGCTGCCAAATCCCACATCTTAATCTGGTAAAGTCCAAGATATGAGGGAAGATTAATTGTTCAATCTACTAAACTCTAACTGCTCGAAGCCCACGCCTGGAGCTGCCACTGTTTCTACATCTGATAATGCTTCTCTTTAAGGAAACCCCACATGCTAAAAACAGAAATTCACACTCACCACTGTATACCGAAAACATATATAGTTTTAAATTTTTGAAAAACTTACATTCATCACAAATTCTAGTACACTAAAAAGTATCCCATTTTTAGAAAGTTATCTACAATAGACACAGAGTCTTCATCATTCAACAGGTATGTGTTTATGAATTTACCCTGTGCTGGGCAATATAAGTAAACGTGAGATGAACTCGAGAAGCCAAGTTCCTATTGTACCCACTCTAGCTTCTGTAGTGGGTTGATTAAAGAAATAATCTTACAGTCATGCATTAGAGGCAGACCAATGGGTCTGTCCTAGGGAGCTGAGGTCTTCCAGGATACCAGGCCTTGGAATCTGAGCTCCTTGTCCATTCTCTGCTTGTTTTCTGTCTGTGTCCTCCTCCTGCCCAGAACAAAAGGTTTTACTGTCATTGATGGATCTGGCAGGAGAGTCTGGCTGTTGGGGACACTCACCCTAGAGGGACACTTTGATGTCATCTTCTTGACCCTCTCATGTGCCAGAGGCCCAGAGAAGAGATGGGAAATCAACACGTATTCAAGGAATGCTCAACCTGTTCCAGGCATTATCACTTATGATTTTTCTTACAATAGCTTCATGATATAGGTGCTGTTTTAATCCTTATGTTGTGAAAGAGAAAAATGGAAGCTTAACACGACTGAGCCACTTACCTCACTCATTTCAGAAGCTAGTAGATATACTAGCAAGGATCTAACTTGGCCGAGTGTCAGAACCAAGATTCTGTCCAAGAATATATAATGCGTAATAATTTATCTATGCCTATAGACAGATGGACTCTATGTAATGTACATTAAAAAGATACCCGTTCTTCATTAGCTAATGTTTCTTTTTATTTGAGCATAATTGTAGCTGTTGAATTATTTTATTTAAAGCTTTTGTAAAAAGCAAAAGCATCAAAGACCCTTTCAAGCCTGCGTAGTAGCCATTCTTGATCAGCAGCTTAGCTGTATTAAGTTTCTTACTGTGGAATAGAGTAGATCTTCCATTTATAAATAGATGTTAGGCAATTGAGTATGCTTGCATTTTCATAAGGTCAAAGATAGCAACACTAAAATAACTTCTCTGCAAGCTACATGGGATCATGTGACAAGCATTCACTAAGTGTTTACCATAGCAGCTTTGAAATTCTGATATTTTATTGAAAAGCCAGAATTTATATTAGGGTTATAGTGATAAATAATGTTCAATCTAGCTCTTTTGGATCTTTTAATATTTTTAAATATTTATTTATTTTTTAAATTAGTTTTTTTTGAGGCAGATCTCACTCTAGCTCAGGATGACCTGGAACTTGCTCTAGTCCCAGGCTGACCTCCAACTCAACAGCAATCCTCCTGCCTCTGCCTCCGGAGTGCTGGGATTAAAGGCGTGAACCACCACGCCCAGTTTATTTTTAAAATTTTTTTTTTCTTTAGGTATTTTTTTCAAGACAAGATCTCACAGTATGGCCTGAAATCTACTATATAGTTAAGGCCAGTCTCAAACTCACAGCAATCCTTCTGCCTCAGTTTTGCAAGTGCTGGGATTAGACCTGAGACATCATGCCTGGTTGGCAGGACCTTGCATTCTGTCCTGGGAAACAGGATCCTAGAAGGGAGAGGTGGGGACTTGGGCTGAGTGGCGCCCTCTGGCGGGCAGTTGTGCCTACATGAGTCTTGCTCACAGGACTGAACCCAGGATTCTCCCAGAAGCCTGAAGAAGACAACTTTCTCCAAACCCTTGGCCTGATTGAGGTCACTGAGAGCTACCTGGGAAAGTGACACATTAGAAAATCCAAGATAATGAAGAGGGATGGGTAACATGTACAAATTTTGGATGTTAATAGATAAACTAAACTTGCTTGGCAACCAAATGTGTGGTTAAGTTGATTGACTAGTGGAATCCCTCCTTCATTTGCGTACTTGACCTTCTGGAAGAAAATCCTGGTGGAGTCCTTGGATGCCAGCTAGGTCGGTTAGAGGGTGAGGGTGAGGCTTTTGGGCCATTAATGGCATCAGAAAATTAGGTCTTACCATTGGGAATAACAGACTCAGTGGCCAGCTTTGTCTCAGAGGAAAATGACACGAAATGGCAATTGTTCCTTGTGTTTTTTTCTCTTCCTTCTCTGTTTCATACTTGCTGTCCAAACTGCCAGACTTTCCACTTATCAACCTCGTTTCTTTGGACCTGAGCTTGTAGAGCAATCTGGACTTCAGGATTGCACAAGTCCTGCATAGATTTCAACCATCCCTACAGCCTTTGGGGAGTTACTGTCTCTGCGGAGGGTGCTGCCCTGGCTTCCAGAGCTTTGTAAGCCTGGCTTTGGGTTGTAAGAGAATCTAACTGTGACCAATTTAAGCATAAAAAAGATCCAGCAGACCTCAGAAGCATGGGAAGGGTGGAAAACCAGGCTGTAGATATCTAGGAACAAGTCCTTAAACTGTGTCTCAAACCTGGTCTGATGAAGTACTATAACTCAATTATAAAAAGACAAACCAATTTAAAAACGAGAAAAGGATTTAAATAGAGTTTTCCAAAGAAAATATGCAAATGTGCAACAAGCACAAGGAAATATGGCCAACATTAGCCATTGGAGAGATGTACATGCAGCCACAAGATATCACCTCATACCTTCCAGAAGAGCAATACTTAAAAATATAATACATATGGGTAAAAAAACAAGAAGTTTCATATAGTGCTGGTGGAATTGTAAAATGGTGGTGCCGTCACTTTAGAAAAGTTTAGCAGTCCCTCAGTTACCATATGACCCAACAGTTCTACTTGAGGTACATGCTCAAGAGAAATAAGTGTATATATCTTCCTAAAACTTATAAAGGAATATGTATTGCAGCATTATTCATAGTAGAAAAGAAATGAAAACAACTCACACGTCCGTTAACCAGTGAACAGGTGAAGAAACTGTCATATGATGGAATGTTATTTGGCCATAAGAAGGAACAAAGTTGTAAACATGTTACAACACGAATGAACCTTGGAAACAGTAGGTTAAGTGAACGAGCCAGACACAGAGGACCACATGTTTCATGATATTGTTCATATGAAATGTGCAGAATGGGTAAAACCATCAAGACAGAAAGTGGCTTAGTGCTTGTGTAGCTCTGGGAGGGAAAGGTGGAAGGGAATGGGGGTGATACTCAGAGGGGTAGGGGGGCTCCTTTGGGGGGGTGATGAAAGTGTCCCAAAGTTGATCAGATTGTTAACTTTGAATATACCAAAGCCCATTGAATTGTATACTTTAAATCGGTGAAGGGACAGTGTGTGAGGCGGGCATCAGTGAAGCTGGCTTTATTTATTTATTATGTTTATTTATTTGCAAGTAGAGAGAGATAAAAACAAAAACACAGAGAGAATGGGTGCACTAGGGCCTCCAGCCACTGCAAACAAACTCCAGATGCATGTGCCACTTTGTGCATCTGGATTTATGTGTATGGGTACTGGGGAATTGAACCCGGGTTGTTGAGCTTTGCAGGTAAGTGCCTTAACAGCTCAGTGATCTCTCTAGCCCCTTATTATTATTATTATTATTATTATTATTATTATTATTGGTAGGGTGTCACTCTAGTCCAGGCTGAGCTGGAACTCACAGCAATCCTCCTACCTCATTCTCCTGAGTCCTGGCTCACCAGCAAGGCTGGCTTTACAAGGCTGTCTGATGAACACACTGTTACTGCTAATCACTAGATGTCACAGTTTGTTCCGTGGCCGCTTCCATCCCAGCAGCCAAGTATTGTAGCAACTATAATGTCTGCTGCTATCGGAGAGAATGCCTTCTCAAGTGTGAATGGCAGGCAGGCCATCACACACAGACACACTCTCCCCAGGACTCCCAAAGTAGGGATTTCACTGAATGGGAGGAGATATCAGCAACTGTTCTGATGAGAGGGACACATCAGGTGTGGGCTGGAACATGAGGGACACTGAGTACACTTTCTTCAGGCTGGCGACCTGACCTTCAGGTCGTTTGACAGAAAGTGGTAGATTGTGTGTTTTCTACAGATGTAAAACACTCTATTTAAACAATGGAACAAACTAGCTAATATTTCCCTAAAATTTTATTTTCAACTACAACATACAGCAATAAGCAAATATAACCACATGAAGAATTTCCTTCATTTAATATCAGCAGGCTTTATTTACTGTTTGTTCCTGTACGGACTTCCATTCACAAGAAAATCAAACAGAAAGAGGCTCTAAAAACTCCCTGTTATATATGGGCCGGGGTAATTTGCTATCTTTACTTTGGGGTTTCACAGCTCTTCTGAGATCCTTTACCTGTCTGTTTGCTGTTATCAGAAAGTGAATTCTTCCTAATACCTCTAGTCTCCAAACCAGGCCCATCCTTCTCTGGAGAACTGAACTCCAGCTCACAGGGTAGGTGACCCCATGGCTTATAGAAGCCCCTGGCCAGGGAGAGAAAGGAGACTCGGCTAGTGCCTGTTCTCCTCTCCCTCTGTTAACTCAGACATAGACACACTGGTTCCGTTTGCTTGGCTTTGGAAGAGGAGAACTTGAGAACATTCTGGAGATCTAGTCAAATTTATTTCGATCTTTTCAACAACATTGTATGATATGGCATTGGTTTTTATCTTTGAAAATTATTAGTAATTTTATTAGTAAAAGGTGCTAGATACAGCCTACAAACTAGTGTGTTTTAAAAATATTTTATTATGTGTGTGTGTGTGTGGAGAGAGAGAGAGAGAGAGAGAGAGAGAGAGAGAGAGAGAGAGAGAGAGAGAAGGGGGAGGCTCCCAGTTCTAGCTTGATCTCCCTCAGTGTCCTCCAACCAAAGCCAGTGTGTTCCTAAAACCTTAAAACAGTCTTCCTGATACAGACTGCATACAAGACATGCCGCTGCTCTGAAGTTTCAAACAAGCCTATTGTCCAAGGGTTCAAACACTATTTGAGCCGATCCTGTACCCAGGCCAGGCTCCATGCCTGCTTAATGCAAAGCAAGCCAGCAACCAGGTGTGATCTTGCGAAGGAACATAGAAATTAGAGCAGAGAAAAGTAATAAAATTTCTCTTCTGAAATTCTAGAATCTCTTCTTTTTTCTTGGTTTATCTCTTAATCTCCTTAAGAAACATTCCCCACCCCCCAAGAAAACAAGGAAATGCCAAGAATTCTAAGATAATTCCGTAAAATCTGGGGCTTAGGGTGCCACTTTCAGATGCCCATGTGAAATGAGTGGGGAAGAGGGGGCAGAAGAAGGAAGGAAGAGAAAGAAGAGCAGAAACTCACAGAAGTCAGAGCTACACTGTCACAGAGAGTGACAATCATGATTGATTGATCATAAATTTCCTGTTGACCTTCCCTGTGAGGCCTGGGTACACCTTGGCCTTTGGATGGTGTGAGAAATCTCTGTTCTCATGAATGAATGAATGAATGAATGAATGATAAAGGAATGATGTATAGAAGAATATTAAAATATATCAGTCCTGTTTAGCTGTGCTTCCCAGAGGCAATCATTATTGAGATGCTGTCTGTTAACTAATAAGTCAAAGTGTGGGGCTGGGGAGATGGCTTAACAGTTAAAGGCACTTGCTTGCAAAGCCTGCTCACTGGGGTTTCCTTTCCTCAGTGCTCATGTAAAGCCAAATGCACAATGTAGAGCTTGTGTCTGGAATATGTTTGCAGCAGCAAAGGTACCCTGGCATATCCATTCTCTGCCTGCCCGCCTGCCTGCCCGCCTGCCCACCCGCCTGCCTGCCTGCCTGCCTGCCTGCCTGCCTGTCTGTCTGTCTGTCTGTCTGCCTGTCTGTCTCCCTCTCCTTCTCTCTCCCTCCCTTTCTCTATCTAATAAGTACATAAACATATTTTTATAAATAAAGTGGAAGCCATCCTTCCCATCTTGATGGCTGATCTTTTTCAGGTCTCACTCACTCACTCATGGTGCTGGGCAATGGCTGCAAGCCACAACTCCCAGCCAGCCAGGCTCGGCATCCCGAGGGCCAGGGATGGACACTGCAGAGGACTGCGAGGCTCAGCCATGATTAGTAGTAGGCTTGGTGCGGTTCATCGGGATATAAGCCCATTGTAAACTGAGGAGTTGTCTGTACTTGCAAACAATCAATGTTCTGTATGTTTGGTCTCTTCCTTTTCCTTTGCACTGCCGAAGTGACAATGTGTAGTTTACTGTGAAGGAGTCTAAGTCCTGCAAAGGCCTGGATTTGATTCCACAGTACTCAGAGCCAGTTGCACAAAGTGGTGCATGTATCTGGAGTTTGAGGTGGCTGGAGGCCACAGGATGCATATTCTTTCTTTCTTTCTTTCTTTCTTTCTTTCTTTCTTTCTTTCTTTCTTTCTTTCTTTCTTTCTTTCTTTCTTTCTTTTTTTCTTTCTTTCTTTCTTTCTTTCTTCTTTCTTTTCCTTCCTTCCTTCCTTTCTTCCTTCCTTCCTTCTTTCCTTTCTTTCCTTCCTTCCTTCTTTCTATCTCTTTCTCTTTCTTCCCTCTGTCTCTCTCTGTTTGCAAATAAATATTTAAAAATTATTTTTGGGTGATGCAAAACTTTACAATAATTTCAATTATCTCGACAAGGGTCTTTCAGAAAAACAAGTTAAACTATTGAATCTATTTTTCTGACTTCCAATTTTGAGATTTTTGTTTTTACAAAATACCAGCCAGTTACTTCTTAGTGTACCAACAGGGATTTTATTTATTCAGTGTTTCTTGTTCCCTGTGGATTTTTAGAGGCTTCCTCTGATGAGTCTGACTTTGCTGTCTATTAGGTTTTAGGTGAGATGGCTCCCGCTCCTTGTCTTTCCTTGTTCCTGGTGGTGGTGCCTGAGCCTGATGATGTCTGCTCGGTCTTCTGACCAGTTCTCATTTGGCAGCTCAGCTGATCCGCTTTGAACTTCAGAGGAACCTGGCAGCCACCACTCGAATAGGGAATAGCACAGAATAGAACCTAGTGTTGTCAGTAGACAGAGAGCAAGAATGGAAAATATCTAGACAATGCTTGGAAAGTTGATGAGGAGTATAATTGTGTGTTTTTAAACACTTTTTAAGTTGACAACCTCCGTACATATTCACAATGCACCCTGATCATAATCCCCTCCCACCACCCTCCTTTGTCCCCTCTCCCTGAACCCCCTCCAATGACCCCCCTTATTTCCAACTAGTCCTTCTTCTATTTTGATGTCCTCATGAATTTTGCCCTCATATGATGCAGGTCTTGTGTAGGTCGTGTCAGCCACTGTGAGTCATGAATGCACCAGCCACTTTGTGTTTGGAAGATAATATCCAAACACTTTCCCATCCTATGGCTCTTAGGTTCTCTCTGTCACCTCTTCTACAGTGGTTCCCGAGTTCTAGAGGGTATGAGAGAGATGTCTTACTGCTGAACACTCCACTGTCACTTCTCAGCATTTTGATGAGTTTTGAGTATCACCAGTAGTCACCACCATCTGCAAAGAGAAGCTTATCTAACCAAAAATGAGAACAGCATTAATAATATGGATGTAAACTTAAATATTTAGAGGAAAATTTGATGGGCATAATGTATCCACTTAGCCAAACAACAGTGGTAGCTCCCCCCCCCCAGGACTTATGACCTCCCCAGCCATAGGTTCTTGATAAGGTTTTCAGTACAAGAATTCCCTCCTGTGGAGTCAGCCTCAAACCCAATCAGAGAGGGGTTGGTTTCCCCCATAACACACATGCCACCAATGCATCAGTTGGCACATTCAGTCTGTCTGGCCAGCCCTGAAGTTTTCAGGGTCCACTGCTGGTTAAGATGATTGATTTTCTCCCTGAACAGGATGCATAGCACTTTCTAGCACTGATCATTAGAGTGGAGGCTTCCAGCTCAGCTCCAGCTTTATTTCTCAGTGACCTGCAGTCCAAGCATATGAGTCTTTAGCAAGAGAGTCTTATTGTCTGGTTCTGGTGGGCAACCAAGAGCCTTAGCAATAGATTATATTGTTTTCAAGGCATCTGAGGCCTCCCTGGCCAAAATCTCACAGGAAGGTATCCCACCTCTGCTACTGGATTTTTCTTGTCAAAACATATGGTTTATGGAATGCAGAGTTTTCTACCCCCAGACTCTCTGGAAATTGTGTTGTTGAGAGACAAACCTTTGAGGTTCCAACTCTCCTCACTGCAGCAGGCAATTACCTACTTAAAAAAGTCAAAACCTGATGAGGAGATTCTGCACAAGTACTTTGTAGATCATTAATTTGAGAATAAAGAAAAAAATTTTGGGAGTTGAGAATAATTCCAGACAGTTTGTGTATGAACAAAGGAACATTTTTTAATACTTCATTTGCAGAAAACAGAAAACGGATGGTGCTAATTAGTTCTCATCCAGAGCTGATCTACCAGAAAATACCTGAGAAGTTGTCAGTAATGGTAACATCATGATTCATTTTCCTGGGTGGATTATTGGCACTAAGTATAGTTTTGAGACTAGATGAAAACTCAGTAAGGAGCACTTGGAAATTAAAGAGAGGATGTGTGGTTGTGATCAGCCAGACTTTTCATCGTGAACACATTGCATCCACACTCCTTTGCTCAGAAGCTTCTCAAGAGGGCTTCTCTCCATGCCTAGAGGGTGCTTGCCTGTGGCTCCAGTGGGGTCTCTCTGAAGTTTATCAGACAGGCCCAGAAGAACCAACCCATTGCACCCAACTTTCCCTTCTTCTCCATGCCAAGAGGGCACTCTTGATGGGGTCTGGTCCATCGCCTCACATCAGTAGCATCTGCTGGCAGGAGGTCTTGGTGGCTTTATTTTATTCTTGAAAAATGTCAGAGGTAAGAAACAGACATATACTTTATTAGGTATATGGAAAAATCCCTGATATCTTCCAATAGCTGAACTTGGTTTTATGTTTAAGCATATTATTATTATTATTATTTCCATGGCCACTTTGTGGAAGCTCTTTCTTTGTTGCTAACTTAGCAAGAAAAAATCGCTAAGGGTCACCAAGGAAAGGGCCACCAGTTTTCTCTGGCTTTTTGGACCATGCGTTCCTCATACCACCTGCTCTTAAGGAATTATACCTGAAAAAAAAGTGGACTGGGAAGATGGATTAGCCACTGAATGTGTTTGCTTGCAAGCCTGCTGAACCCAAGTTCATTTCCCCAGCACCCAAGGAAAGGCAGACAAAAGGGGCATATGTGTCTGTGATCACAGTGTACTTAGGGTAAATGGTTGACAGAGCCAGGAGCACCTGGAAGCTCCCCAGCCAGCTAGTTGAGGGGCAAAAACAAAACCAGAAGAGACTCTGTCTCAAGAAAGCGTAAGGAGAGAAGAAGCATTCTGACATTTTCCTCATACCGCCACATGTGTACTGACAGTGTCAAGCATGTGCTCACACAGTACCCCCCCCCCTCTCTCAAAATAAATGGAGCAGCCAGGGAGAAGTCCATCTTAGCTCAGTGACTTGTTTTCAAAAGCTCCCACCCTGACACATTCTATTCTGAAGAAGCACTCTGTCTCTTAGAACCACCGCTGGGTGTTCATAGGAATTTCGCAGCCGGGCTGGGGTACATTTTCTGCTCTGTGCTAATGCTCTGCAGTTGTTGAAGAATCCCAGGGCTAAACGGTTAGGCTTGTGTTGGGCTCCTTGGCTGTGGATCCCAGAACACACACACTTCTTTTCTTCCATGCCTGCATCTACATCCTCAGCCTGTGGTTGTCTTTTTCTCTTTCTTTGGTCTGTACCAGCAAGCAGTTGCCGGAATATTCCTGAAGACATTCCCATGTCCAGATTGGGAATGGGGGACTATTGGCATCTAGTGGATGGAAGCCAGGGCTGACACCAAACAGCCCCAGCTCATGGGACAGCTCCCTACAAAAAAAGTTTCAAATGTCCACAGTGCGATGTAAGTGGGATTACAGGTGTGGACACCCATGACTTGCTCAACTGGCATCTCTTTATTCTTCAATGGGTTTTTGTGTGTCTTTGTGTATGGTATGTAGGCATGTTCATATATGTGTGTGGGTGCACATGCAGGTGTGTGTGTGTATAGGTCAGAGGTCAACATTGGGTGATTTCCTCAGCCACTCTCCTACTTTACTTATTTATTTATTTAGAGACAGAATCTTGTTGAACCTGGAACCATTTTGGCTCTCTTAGCAAGTCTTGGGGATCCTCCTGTCTGTACCTCCCCTGCATTGTGAACCCAGGTGCATACCACCATACCCAGCTTTTATGTGGGACTAGGGATCTGAACTTAGGTACTTGGTTTTTTTTTATTATATCTTTATTATCCATGATTAGATACACTAAATGAGCAAATAACAAGTTGGTATCACCAATTCCCCGATTTCCCTCCTCCCTGTCCCCAATTAACTGGGTATCCTCCTCTGTAGGCAAACTGGGTCAGTCCATGGGGCAGGGGGTTATGGATGGCCTAGGAGTCAGCCCGTTTCCACCCCCCTATGTATGCTATGACTGAGGGGGCCAATGTCTCTGGGAGTTCTCCTCCACCATAGCTCTTACAATCTTTCTGCCCCCTCTTCTGCTCAGCTCATGAGTCATGGTGGGTGAGTATTAAGTCTACATTATTGTTGAGGTCTTAGGGGCCTCTGTACTTCTGCTTCAGGTTGTGTTGAAAATTGTTGGGGTCTGTCTCGCTGGCTTATCCTGGGTTAACTGATTGGCTGTGGTTATGGGTCTCTTGCTTATCCCACCACTCTCTGTGGGGTTCCATGTGGATCCTCCACGATAGGTCTGGGGTGGTTCATCTCTTGCCGGGATGTCAGCTATCAGCCTGTGGCTCATTGGTAGGGTTGGAAAGGCCACAGCTCTCTCACTGCCTTCTGAAAAATACAAACAGAATATCCATTGGCAAGTAAGGTCAGTATAGGTTAACTAAGACACACATTTCTGAATTGGCTAGATTCTATTGTGAGTAGCCTCTTTTTAATTCACTTGTAAAGTGAATTTCTCCTTGGGGGGCCAGATTTTGGTTCCCAGTGTATTTTGCTCTGACTCCCAATTCCAGTTAAGGGTTTCTTGTCACTGAGTGGATTACTTGGCCAAATTAAAAGCTATTAATTACCTCCCCTAGGCTTTGGTGCCTCCATTGCACTAGTGTTCTTATCTTGATTCGCTGTTCTGTCCCAGAAGGAATTGTGTTCAGCCTACTCATGACAGCAAATTGCGTTTCATATCAGTGGTCTCTGTTTACTCCAACTATCGTTGACCAGCTTCCCCTGGCAGCTTATGCAGTGCCTTGCAGCACTGCACTAACTACCATCTGGGGGATGTTTACCATTCTGGACCGCAAAGGGTCTCTTGATGCTGATAGATGGCTTTCTGTGGTTTCACAGCCCCAGAATCCTACCTCAGGCCTGGGGTGGGTTTTCAAGAGCTTTGACAGAATCCTGTCTTGTTTGGGGGACTTCATGGGTCACTTTGGTCAACAGCTCAGTGAGGGAAGGAGCCAATGACTAGAGCCAAGAGTTGTGGGACTGATCAATTTTTCATGGGCTTAGACTCTCTCCCCTTCTATTCACAGCCCCTCTTGCCAGATGATGCCCATTTGTTGCTCAATAGGTTACAGTATCCAAGTGAGGATTTTATGATTTCTAATCATTATTGATTTAAGTGTGTATGTATGTGTGTGTATTTGTGTGGTGTATGTGTGAGTATGTGTGTGTACGTGTCTATTTGTGTGGTGTATGTGTATGTATGTGTGTGTATGTATGTGTGCATGTGTGTGTGTGCGTGTGCACATGTGTGTGTGTTTACGGGTGCACAGAGCATATGTGGAGATGAGAGAACAACTTCCTTTCCTTCCATCTTCTTTTGAGATCAGTCTGTCTTGCTGCCACACTTGCTGCTTCAGAGGTTCTGGAGTCTCCTGGCTCCTCCTCTCACTGCCAGAGGTGCATTGGGACCATAGATGAAGGCGCTTCTTTGCTTCCAGCTTTATGTGGGCACTGAGGACCCAACTTGGGTCAGCTTGCTCAGAAACAAGCACCTGTGTTGGGTCCCAGCCTAACAGAGCAACCTTAAGATAAGTTTCAGAATATGGAATAAAGCTGGGTGTGGTGGCACACATCTTTAATCCCAGCACTCAGGAGGCAGAAGTAGTAGCTGATAAGCCTTGATCCTGCTCCCTGAATTCCGTGTAGACCCTGCTGATTGGCTGTAAAACAATGCGCCCTAAGGAGGCATACTTTGCTCTGCTGTACTCTGCTGATCTATCATCTGTCTATCTATCTATCTATCTATCTATCTATCTATCTATCTATCTATCTATCATCTATCTATCTATTTATTTTTGGTTTTTCAAGGTAGGATCTCACTCTAGCCCAGGCTGACCTGGAATTCACTATGTAGTGTAAGGGTGGCCTTAAACTCATGGTGATCCTCCTACCTCTGCCTCCCAAGTGAAGTGCTGGGGTTAAAGGCG
>PVHP010020131.1:0-30995 GCA_004024765.1 Zapus hudsonius | reverse complement strand
GGACATTATGCTAAGTAAAATCTGCTGGTCCCAGCAAAACAAACACATGCGATCTCATAAATGGAACCCTAAAAAGTCAAACTTGCACAAATTTAAAGAGACTTGGTTATGGGAATGGCTTGGGAACGGGGAGATGTTGTTCAAAGGGTCCAAAGTCTCAGGCAGGAAGAATAAATTCTAGTGGCCTGTTGCCCAGTATTATGACTATATCAATAATATATTATATATTTCAAAATGGCCAAAGAGAGTAGATGTTAGATATTTTTACCACAAAGAAATGATAAGATATGAGGTGATTTATATTTCAGTCTAACCATTTCACAGTATATATATAACTTCTTTACCCCATAAATATGTACAACTTTATCAATAAAAATAAATTTTTAAAATAAATAAAAATAAAACTTTGAGACTTTCATTTGTGACTTTCACTATAATTTTGTTGGAAAGTTCTATTTTAGAGAATGAACAAATGCTTTATAGTGATACCAAAAAATAAAGCTCAATTTGTGTTCCTATTTTACCAATGAGAAACGGACTTTAACTAGTCCCCTCAAGTTCACAGTGTATGTGAAGACCATGACTTGAACCCAGATGAGGACACAGTAAGCTCATAGGTATGACCTGTGCTCTTGTGCATGGTCTCACACTCAGAAGGGACATGGGCAGGTAATTTACTATTCTCCTATCACCGTCTAGAGATTCTTAATGAGTTTTCCCTTGAGTTTGTGTTTTGAAAGTGAAGTCTGCCAGGCCAACAGAGCCTGTGTGTGAGCAGAGGAAACAGGTGGTTCCTTAATTTCCATGGGCATCTAGAATTTTGGATGCTCCAGAGCACAAACTTCCCCAGATCTGCGGATGCCTGAGCGAGCAGCAAGACCTAAAGTGAATGCAGCACACCGAGTTATCTCCCACTAAGTAATGGAAGTTGCTGACAGCCTTGAGAGGCAAAGCCACTTTCGTGTCACTTTCATCTGAACCAGAACTTGCTTTAAGCACAGAGAGCAATGATGAACAACCAGCAAACCCTATCATATCCTTGTCACCTTTTCTTTTCAGCCACTCACAGTGGATATGGTGACACTTAAGAACCAGGAGAGATAGGGCAACCTACAGTTCTCTTCATTCTAGCCCCTCTTGGAGCTGTTACCAAGGGCAGAATGTCAGTGGAGTGATCAAAAAGATGAAAGAAAGCAGGGAAAGTAGTTTTGGGGAGCATTTCCATTATTCTAATAATGCTGAGATACATGGATAAGGTATGAAATATGAGTTAGATAATTTTGGTGATTCTATGAGTTAAATGATAATGTTTCCAATTGGAAATGATATTTCTATTTATTAGTTTGAGAGCAAAAGAAAGAATAAATAGGCAGGCCAGTTACCTCCTGCCACTGCAAAGGAACCCATGAAACATGCACTATTTTGTGTGCCTGACTTTTGGTGAGAACTGGGGAATTGAAAACCCGGGCCAGCAGATTTTTCAAGTGGCAACTTTAACCACTGAGCCATCTCCCCAGCCCAATGCGTACATTTTTAACTACCCTTCACAACATACATTTGAAGGTTAAAAGGTTGTAATATTTTATTTTCACATAGAGTAACATTAATATCACATAAAAATACTTGGAAAGCCTGGCATGGTAGTTGATGCCTATAATGTCAGAACTTGGGTGGCTGAGAAAGGAGGGTTACTGTGAGTGGAGGTCAGAGATCTATAGGGAGACCCTGTCTCAAACAAACACAGAACAGTAATAAAAATTCAAGATAAAATATGAGGCGACCACAGAGGAAAGGACAAAACTTTATATTTCTTTGCAATCTATAGCTTTGTTTTCTGATCAAGAGCTCTGCAGTTTCATTTTTCACTTGGCCCACCAATGCAGCTGGTCCCGGAAAGGAAGTTTCAAAGCTGATGCCTTAAGATGATACATCAAGCCACACCCACAAGTCCAGTCCTTCTATCCTAAGTATTACCAATGCATGACCTTGAGCTTCCACTTCAATCTCCAGTTTCTTCCAGAGCAGTATGAACAGTGTTGCCCCTCTTATCAGGCATCTTTAAGAATTCAATGGAATTGAATGCCATCAGCAAGTGCTCACATTGAGTCTTTTATTGTCTTATTTTTATTTTTTTGGTTTTTCTAGGTAGAGTCTCACTCTAGTCCAGGCTGACCTGGAATTCACTATGTATTCTTAGGGTGACCTCGAACTCACAGCAATCCTCCTACCTCTGCTTCCTGAGTGCTGGGACTAAAGGCGTGCGCCACCACGCCTGGCCCATATTGAGTCATTTTCAATAATTTTTATTTGGAATTTTAAGATTTTATTTTAAGAGTTTTAAGTAGGAACAGACTACAAATTGGTCATATTCCCATTCGTTTTACCCAGCCATTCCCCTGGGAACAGGGAGGCATCATTAATCACCAGGGGTCATGAATGCATGAGTGAGTCCCTAGGACTGAACAATGCCTTAGAGTACACCTTCCCACCGTATGGCTCTTACATTCTTTCTGTCCCCTCTTCTCTGAGCCCTGGAGGATATAAGTCTCCTGATTTAGTGTTGAACTCTTGAAAGCCTGTTATTTCTACTTTGAAGAGTTTGAGTCTCCTCAGAGTCTTAAGTAATTTTTTTGATGTGTGTACAGTATGTGTGATGTGTGTGTTTATGTGTGCAGATGCACACACTCTGTGCATAGGTGTGGAAGCCAGAGGAGGACATAGGATGTCTTCTACAGCTCTTCTGCCTTATTCCTTGAAACATGGTCTCTCTCCTAACCTGAAGCCCAGTGGCTTTTCAGTTAGACTGGTTCACCAGCAAGCCTGAGGATCATGTCTTCACCTTCCTTCAGTGCTGGGGTCACAGGCATGCATAGCCATGCCCAGTTTGGGATATGGGTACTGGGGATCAAACTCAGGTCCCCATGCTTACAGGGAAAGCACTTTTACCTACTGAGCATCTCTCAAGTTCATGGATAGTTGTTATACATCTAATTTCATGTGGAGTCTTGTGGATTTTCTTGCTCTCCAAAGGATAAGGCTGACTATACATCCCAAGCTGGCCTGGTTCAAGGGAAGAACCAACAGACAGGCTTTCTGATTTATGGACAGAGACGGTTGTTCTTGACTTGGAGCTCCTTGTGGAGATTGCATCCTTTCCCCAGTTTTGTGGAGGAAAAGTGACTCTGGGATGAATCCTTGTCAGGAGGTTTGGGGAAGAATAATAAGATACCAGATACTAAACCCAATAGCACTAAGCCAAACTCCTATGTACAAGAACTCAAGAAAATGTATGATGAAGCCCCAGTCAAACTCACTAGTTGAAAAGTTCATGTGATCTTTGGGGTTTTGCTGCAGAACATGTAATCAGGCCAGGTTTCAGATTCCATAACAAAAGTCCTTCCCAGCCTGGTGACCGCAAGCCAGTCTGACATTTGTAAGTGCATTTCCATGGAAAAAGTAGGCACTGCTTAATTGCATTAGGAGAATTATACCACATTCCACTGGAGAATACTGACATGCTTTGACAAGCATGAGGAAAACTTACTCCTCTTCGTGCTGGGTCCATTTTCTTGGGGTCATGGCTATTATCATGGAGCTCACATGCAAAGAACTAGAGTTGGCTCCCCTGACAAGAACCAAGTTCTTTCTTAGCAGTAATCACCGTAACCCCCAGCATGGTGCCACCCAGTCATCGTGCTTCTTTCCAGACACCAGAATTGTAACTCGGTTCTGTACAATGCCCTCATGGCAAGGGGGTCCCCAGAATGAGGGAAGTGCTAAGTAAGGGAGGAATCTTGGGTTTTACAGAAAGAGAACACAAGTAGAAATAACTCGGATTGCTGATTCAGTGTTGTTTGTGAACCAGAAAAACAGTGGAAGAATGTGGAATGAAATCCTTCAAAGACAGTCTTTCAAAGTACATAGTTCTCTGGGGAAAGGGTTTTAGGAAGGAAGTCAAAAATTATGGCTGTTTCCAACAGGAAAATTGTATAAATGGACATTTCCTAAAAGGGGGGTGTTTAACTGTGTTTCATGAAAGCTAAGAACCATATTTTTGCAACAAAGATAATATTTTGCAAATATTACACTTCTAACTTTTTAGTTTCATCTTAAATCACCTTCCCCTGCTGTCTTCCACCTCCAAGGCTGAGGCACGAGGCTATGGCCCCAGGGATACTGCCTAGAACAAAGAGGCCATTGATCAGCTTGAATCTCAAAGCTGACTTTCTTGACCTCTTAAGCAAGAAAATCGTCTTCAAAGCCAGGCATTGTTGAGAAGGGAAGGGATTTTCTAAATTCCTTTAGCTCCCATTAGTATATCAAGAGCCATACCTGGTGGAATAGATCCTAGAGATTGACAATACACCATTAGGAGAGGACGGGAGGACTGGAAATCTGGCTGCTTATAGCCTGAGGTATTGGATCAAGAAGCCGAGGGGCAGGGGAGATGAGGCAAGCCTAGTGGGCCCACCTCTCCTCTTCAGTTCTCAGAGCTGGAAGGTGGGGTGGTGTCATGTTAGGCTGGAAGGGAGCCTGAGAACATCCAGGAACAAACAACGTACTTCTTGTGACTCTTTGCTGAGGATTCTGGGGGGGAAAGTGACAAGTTCTGTGTATCATCACTATCAAATATGGTGCAAAGTAATAGGTTGGTTGAAACAGAAGGTAGCCAAAGTGGGAGCCTTAACCAATGTTCTCTGGTCCTGAGCGCCTTAGAGAGGCACATTGGGGTTCTAGGACTATAAAGTTCTAGACAGACTGATGAGGTACATGGGAACCATAGCTAGATCATGGTAGAGGCCCTAAAAGCGACTGAGACTAGGAAGCATGACCAAAAGTGGGTACCAACACATCACCCCAGAAGTTTGTGTGCACGATATTTTACCATGCAAAAGGACCCCATGAGGAGCCCCTTCCTCCTCTGCACCAAGTGACACTGAAACTTCCCACACCATCCCACTCCACCTTGAACTGGAAAAGGAGATTTCTCCCAAAGAGGACTGGATTTCTAAAAGGGAACATTGAAATCAGCACTGGAAGGAGATAGAACTTTTAATAAATAAACCAAGTCAAACTGTGAACATTTAAACTGGGAGACTCTTCCAGTGCTAATTGCCCAGCGGGGATGGGTATGAAGTAGACTGAGATTTGCATCAAGAAATACAGGACTTTGGGTGTGAGTCTGGCCTGCTAAGTCTTTATTCTCACTGCTTCTTACCATTCTGTTGAGTGCACACATGTCAACTTCCTTTAAGTCAAAGCAAATTTGGTGTTTGGAAGTGTCCTCCGGGAAGCCTAGGGGCACAAGAAACTTGCTTTAATGTCCCAAAAAGGCAAGAGCAATTTGAAGTTTGCAAGATATTCTCTTGAGAAGTCCTCAAGGCTCACATCCCTTGAATTAAAATCAAAGAGGCTGAGTAGATGAGTCACTGTGCTCTGCGCAAAAGTGGAGGCCAGCGTTCTTCTGGGAGGAGAGTACTGGCAACTGTTGGGAGATGTGGAGAGAGAAATCACAGGACACTCTGTCCTGATTAAAGCCTCAGCAGAACCCCCGATCATGGTGAAGCAAGCTTGGCAGACACAAGCTTTCCCAAGAAGAACGATGAACAGGTAACTAGAGAGAGCTGGTGAACAAAGCGCCTTTCAATCCACATCACCCCTCTCCCTGGAGCTGGGCCAGCCATTGCTTATGAGATTGGATGCACAGATGTCTGTGCGAAAACAGTTGTACCTGTTGTCGGGTCAGCTCCAAACTGTTGGTGAATTCCCTTGTCACTGACAAAGCTGCCCCTGCTTAGAAGCAGCTCTCTGCTGCCTCTGCCAACCTCGCTGATTTTCAGAAGCAGTTTTGTTGTTTTTAAATCATGTGCAGTAGCAGAAGTCTGACCAGTTATAAAACATGCAGAGCCTCAGAAACTTTGCACTAAAGGTCACCTGGCAGTAGATGGCCTGGTCCACTCTGACTGAATATCAGGCTTTTTTAGTAGTTCAGGAACATTTAGAGTTATGGTTTTCCAGCTTTTTACTGCATACCACCCAATTTTAGTGAGTGTGCTCATTTGATTTTTTTATTAAAACAGAGAAGCATTCTGTACAGAAGAGCCAGCCATGTTCAAGTGCTGAGTGGTGTCTGACTTCTTGTTAGAAGGTAAGGTGTAATCAGAAGGCTGGATTCCGGGCAGATCAGTGTTTGCTGGAAGGAAGGAGAGAATTTTACCCAAGAGCATACAACAATGTGTGATCAAAATACTCAGCTGCTTTAGTCAAAGGGAACTCAAACATTGAAGGGCAGATAAATAACCAGTGAAATAACTGTATATATGACTTAATTCCATCAGGTGCACACCCCCCCCAAGCTCACAGATTCAAGAAGCACAGATAGCAAAACTTGACTCCTGGTTTAGCAAATGATTGAAGAGGAACTCATGTATCCACATGCATTAAAGTCCCAGGCTGGCATACATTGATTCTCTCACTTCCCGTCTGTGCTGGTCTGCGGGTGGAAATCTCGAATTCCACCTCTTCATGCTTTCATACGCATTGATTGCAGGGATTGTGCTAAAATGAGAGGTAATCCCTGCTTCAGATGATATTGCATATTCCATTTCAGAGATTCATAGATTCCTGGCCTGGAGAAGACTAATAAGTCTGCTACACTCACTTCTCCACCTTTGATAAAGGACTCCAACCCAAGCGTTCTTATCAAGTGGCCGTTCAACACATGCTACTCAGATACTTAAGTGACAGGAACCCTCCCCTGCAGCAGCCCACCCTCCCTCTCAAGTGGTGATTATGAATCACTGCATTTCCTTTAGAAGTCTCTTATCCTTTGTTTGTTGTTAGTTGCCATCCCTCTAACATTGGATTCTATATTTTTTATCATTATCTGTGAGATACGTGTATCACACTTAAGCACATAATTAACTTAAAGTAGGGCATTTTCCAGATTAATAGGATTAATCAGGCGTCGACTGTGCTGTTGTGAGCTCACATACCCAAGCACACACATGCACACATATTTTGTCATCGAGAAGGGTTTATTTATTCAACCACTGGCTGCGCTTTTCTTTGGAAATTATTAACAGATCCAAGAGATGTTTTTTTTTTTCAAAAGCTCACCAATTTGCCTTGAAGTATAAAAAAATATATATGAGTGCAATTTATCATTTTGCCAAAGTGAGTAAATGTGGATGAGGCCCACCCAGCGATCATGGCTTTGGCAGCTCAGCATCATTCATTCACTGTGTGGATGCTGGGCACAGGCTCCCGGATGATCCATGTCACCCCCTCCCTTCCCATGCATGTGCCCAGCCTTTCTCCAAGTGCTATACTGTGGACAAAACAATTACAGTTCTCACCGACAATTTTTCAAGTTTAAATGATTTCTTTTTTGCCCCAGTTCCCTATTGTAAGCACATTGGTTATAAGACATGTCATCATTTACATAAGTGAAGCCTTTCATGACCACAGAAAATGTTTAATGTCCAGGTCAAGGGTAAGATGTCCCAAATTTAGAGATGATGTGGAGGGCATCGATTAGGATTAAGGAAATACACTGTTTATTTTCCTCCTCATCAAATAAATACCATGCAAGGATTTATTTTTTCCTCACTGAATGACTACCAGGAAGGCATTAGAAGTTTGGGTTTGCTTGGTGTGTCTGTGGTCTGAACTTAACCCATTCCCTCCAGCCTCTCTCCTTGCTCCCAGCATCCGGGAACCTTGTGCTTTCTCTGTTTGCTTCTTCTCCTGGGCACGTTTACTTCTCCAGCTTTGAAGCTCAGCAATGATGTGGGGTTTATTCCAGCCAACAGAAGCACCAAGGCCGGCTCTAATCTGAAGTTGTCTAATTTGAGTTTCTTTAAGCTCTGGGGCTGGTACATTCTACAAACCAGTTTCATCAGGGGAGATGCAGCCTATGAATTATGGACGTTACTGGTATTGGGGAAGATTGACCTTCACACAGACAGATAAATAAGTGATAACCGTGAGACAAATAAGAACATGTAGATAAATAAGTGATAATCTCAAGAAAACTTTTCTTCCCTCCAAACCAGCAACCTGCAGACTTGGGAGTTCTTTGTTTCTTTGCAGGATGGCATTGCAGAGCTCCTCCAAAGATTCATCACCCCTGCTCACTGCCCTCTAGGGAAACTGGGACCACTGACACATGTTTCCCAGCATGCTTTGGAGAATACTGACAGTTTGTGGAGAGTGATAACACACTTTTTCTGGCTGTGGTAAACCATCCTAGGCTGAGCTATGGAAATGGCTCCTCCCACTGGAATAAGCTTTTCAGGCCATTTGCATAAATCCTGAGAGAAAATTACGAGCAGGTCAGAAGCTCTCTGGGTCACAGTTTTTGCCAACTCACTGGCTGTCCCTTCCCTGGCTTTGTTCAGCTAATTAATCCCTCCAGACACCCACATTCACCACATGCAAATTATCACAGAGGGAGCTTTATTTTTCTCCTTCTTTTATTTTTTTTAAACAGACACTTGAATTATACTCTCTGACTTCAGCTTCCAGCCCCACTGAGGGGTTTCCAACAGTCTAATAACAAACAGATTAGAGGCCAGAGGACCATGTATTCCTCTAGTCCTCCTCTGTGTCCAACTGTGAGACTGTGCAGTGATTACAGGCAACAATGAACCCAGGCTGCAGTGTGGACTCTGATGTTAAAGTGGAAACTCAGTGTGAAGGCCTGGGGGGTGGCTGAGAACACTAACCTAGCTGCCCATCAGACATGGATAATATTCCCTATTCTGTTCCTGCAGCTCTCAGTTCCAAGTTGGAAAGCGGCCTCATCTCCTAATTCAAGCTGAGGCCAGAATGGAGCAAACCTTCTCAGATATTATAAGCCAGTGTGAGCTCAAAAAGAATTCAGTGCTCAAGGCCAAATAGCTTCCAAGCTAATAATCCTCCAGAGTCGGTGTGAGAGTCTACAACTGTCAATGTCAACTTACACCATGCACGGTGAGAGCGAAACTTCAATCATGACATCATGGAGCAGAGGGCAGAGGGCAGCCGCTGCAGAGAGAAGTGCCTGGGCCCTTCAGATCTTTGAAACCAGCAAGGATTTATCTGGACTAACATGTCTCCATGTAGCCATTGAGGTTTTAGGCTACTCTGATTAAGGACTTAACACATTCAAAAGGTTTCAGCAGCAGCAAGATGACATGATTGCAGGAGCACTATTGGATACCATTATCTTCCTCTCTCTTCTGCACAGATGTACCCTGTCCCCCAGCAAGGGGCCCCTCTACCCTCGGGTCTCCAGACAAGTCTCAAACATGAAGCTGGCCTAACTTGGGGTCCAACTAGCGCTCCCCCCCCCCCCCCCGGCTTCCAGCCCACTCCCTTTGTTCATGACTGAGTTTTAGTATCAAACAGATCTGGCTTCAGTTAGGCACTTGAGTTTCAAGATGTAGGCTCCAGTGGACTTGGGCAAGTTTCACCAGTTTCCCCCCATATTCTCCATTACATCTTTAACTAACACAGAGGTGGAAGGAACAGTTTCTTGCTAGAACACACCAGCAGGTATATATGGTCACAGTTGCAAAGAAAGTTAACGGAATCCTGGGGATGGGAGAAGAGATGGGAGGAAGGAGAGCTCAGTGCAGCCATGAAAGGTCAAGAAGGAAGTCCTCCTGCCTCCAACACCAAGGAGGAAAGGCCATTTGGCTCTACAGTTGGTTACGGTCCATACACTAAGCTAACGTGCTTTCATCACACGGTGAGCATACCTGTCAGCATTTCACAGACCACAGGGAACCCAAGCTAAAGAAGGCTGATGGGGAGGGGACAGGGAGCTGCCCTGAAGATACTGGCAACAGAGAGAACCACAATACTCCTCAGTAGCAGGAGTGTTTAGTACCACTTCTGGAGTACCCTTTAGCCAGCCTTACCAACGTTGGAGGTCGAGGGAGTGCCCTATACAAATGCAACATCCAATTAACACAAAGACCCAAACCAACAAATGCTGATGAGGGTGTGGAGAAAAAGAAACTCTCACATTAGTTGGAAAGTAAGTTACTGTGGCCATTATGGGATGCAGGCGCTGTTGGTAGAGAGCAAGCAGTGTGAGAGCTCCTCAAATACTAGAAATAGATCTGCCATAGCATTCAGTCATCCCGCTCCTGGGACTCTGCCCAAAGGAAATGACATCAGCATTCCAAATGCACTCCATGCCTAATAAAGAAAAGGTGCATCTACATGATTGAATATTCTTTAGACAAAAATCATGGACTCCTGTCACTTTCAACAACACGAGTAAACCTGGAGGATATTATGCTAATGTATTATGTCAGAGACATATAGACAAAACTCCCGTGATCCCACTCATCTGTAGAATCTTGTGAAAAGCTGATTTTATAGAGGCTGAAAAGAGAAAAGTGATTGTTAGAAACTGAAAGGTAGGAAGTTGACCAGTGAGTACAGGGTCACTGTTTGATGGGAGGAATAAGCTTTGGTGTGCTGTGGTGAAGAAGGGTGAGTATAATTAACAACAATAAAGCATTAACTATCTCCAAATATCGAGGAGAGAGGAACCTGAATGTGATCATCATGAGGAAATGATTAAAGTTGAAAGTGATCAATATGGTAGGAACTCTGAGCTGCCCAAGTACTCAGCATACACAATGAATCACAAACACCACAGTATTCTTCATCAATCTTTATAAATACTAGATGTCAATCAAAAAAAGGTTTGAAAATTGAAAAAGGAGAACATAGCATCTAAAGTCAACATGTCTGTTGCTGACTTGGTTGTAATCAAGGGTGTGTGACTTTGACCAGATATTGTGCCTCTACACTTTAGTGCTTACCTGAGAAAGGAAGAGAATATTTTACAGGGCCAGGACCATGGGAAGTTCTCCTAATGAAATATAGTACAGTTTTTACTGACACTTGAAGTGATTAAAAATATCAGAACTTGAGAGAAGTATCTGAGCTTTTCGAAGGACTGAAATCTATGGATGAATGACACAGAACTCTTGAGACTGGTTACTGTAAACACACATTCAGACAGGACATTGCAAGGGTGGTCTGCAAGCATGCCTCTGGAATGTTGATGAAGTTTCCCCAGGAGTGACCACCAGAAGCCTGGAATACATCAGTGAATCAGTGAATGAGCATCCATCCTGATCCTAACACTACAAACTCTTGTTTTACGTCATCCTCATGTAAGTGTAACTTACACATGATAAAATGCACACATTTTAGATCCACAGTTTTGATGGGTTTTGGCAAAAATATTCTCATGTGAACAGGACCATCAAAGTAATAAGTATTATTACTCCCATGAAAAGTTCCCAGCTACCCCTTCCCAGATAATATACACCCCCAGCCATGCTACAGTTCTGCTTTCTGTCTCCATAGATTAGATTTGCAGGCTGTTGGTCTTCAAATAAATGCAATCAGTGTGGGCTCTTCCGTGTCTGTCTCCTTTAGCTCAGCACAAGTTTTCCTAGTTGTTATCTTGTGAATGTGGATGCTTTGTTCTTTCGCTTGCTGTGTTGTATAGCATCATAAGGAGATATCACATGTGGCTCCACTCACCTATCATGAAGGCTTCAATTTAGGGGTTATTATAAGCACAGCCGTGATACACACTTATTTCATGTGTTTTCATATCTCCTGGGTAAATATGTAAAAGTGTTAATTTTTGAAGAAACTGCCAAGCAATTCTCTGAGGGGTTAGACCACCTGATACCCCCACCAACTACATGATCACATATCCAGGCCAAGAGGTGGGTATAGAGTAGGGGTCATGGACGAAGCCTGCTCTAGCTGGGAAGGAACCTCTTATCACTGACATTGTTTGGAAGAATGAAGGCATTGTGATAATAAAAAATGGATTTTCTTCTAGTGGTTTTATGGTTGTGTTTAGGTTCCCTGTAGACAATGCACTGCCTTACTCAGGCTGCTGGCATCCCCGCCCGTGGCACACTACTGCTGACCGAATCTAACCAGTATTCTAAACGTTGACTGTGTCTGCATCATGCTATTTTACTGAGCTTTGAATCTGCCTGTTCCTGAAAGCTGATGCAGGTGAAGTCACTCGTGTTTCATGCATCTTTTGTGAGGTATCCATTCAAATTTTCTGTCTATTTTTAATAGGGCTATTTGTACTCTTATTGTGCTGTGAGAGTTCTTTATATATCCTAGATTGAAGTCCTTTGTCAGACACACGCAGAGCAAATATTTTCTCCCTCCCCAGCATTCGGCTCCTGATACTTACTTTCCTGCACTATCCTACTAATTCTTATCATACTGACCTTCACTGACACTGGGTTTCTGCCTGGACTCCAGCAGTCAGCCAATCCATTCCTGTTGGAGAAGTGTAAACTGCAGAGGTCAGAGACTTCACAGGACAGAAGAAGGTCTCCTCTGTTCCCTTAACTGTTATTACCATCTCTCCTTATTAACCCCATGTTCACTCAAGAAGCTGTCTTCTGGCCTGCATGCTGTCCTTCCCATCCAATCCTTATCTCTCCATCCCAGCCCTCTCCCTAGGAGAGCCTCATGTGGGCTCATCCAGGGTCCTGCTGCTGAGGTTCTACCCTCGACCTCCATCCCACATCACAAAAAGGGTCAAGTGATGGGCTTCATTCTTCTTGAACAATTTCCATCAGCTTTTCTAATTGACAGTTTCCACCTTTAGGTTTCCTTGTCTCCTTCCTCATAGCCACACTTGCAATTTGAAACAAGGGCCAGGCAGTTGGAGTCCACTCTGTCGCTTCCCCCATGGATCATCAGGGATCTTCCCAAGAAACCTGTGAACTCTGGTAGCTTCAAGATGAGCGGCAAGGTGCTGGCTAGTAGAGGCAGAGTTCAGTAATGGGACGCTAGCTGGTAAAAGACAAGTGGGAGGCAACAGAGACCGGGACCTGAAAAAACTGGCCCGTGTGCCACCAAGGATACTATTAATATCTAACTCGTGGGCAGATTGTTAGGATTAAAAGAGATGCTACATAAAAGGCACTTAGCCTAGTGTCTGGCACCAAATAATTGCTCAATAACTGTTAGCCATTAGATCAAGATCCCTTTTATCTGACGCAATATGGACTAGTGTTGGTCAGTTAATGGAAAAAGTTGGTTGAAAAGAGAAATCAGAGAAAATTATACTATCTACCTTCAACATTTTATTTTAACTTAAAACATATAAGTGTGCATCCACTCACTCTCCTTTGATGTAGATCCAACATCTTTCCTTTAAGTAAGGGTCCATGGATGGGCGTGTCCCCTGTCTTTCCTGACTTAGCCACACCCAATAATGCATCACTTATCATTTCCAGTTTCCTTTTCTCTAAAGTGGTGTAAAAATTCACAGTTGCCAAGTAAGCAGAATGAAGACTCATTCTGGAAGTGACCACTTCTTTCAGGTCTTTAACGCTACCTTCCCCACACGTCACTGATGAGCAGTGCTTTCTCACAACCTATGGTTATTTGATCTTTCCAAAGATTTAATGTGGCTTGCATAGGAGTGAGGACTCATTTTCCTTCCATGTTCCCTATATCATGTTTGCAGAGCATTTCATCCAATGTCTTAATTGCAATGTCTTAATTGTCTTAAGGCTTTTACAAAGGCAATTCAGATATAAAACAGGTGTAGGAATCAAGGCCCTGTGACCATTGTCAAGGCTCACTCACCTGGTGGGAGATGAAGTACATACTGGGGAAGGATTTCTGAGGAAGGTAAGGCTGGGAGAGGTCCATTTGGAAAGAGGATGCCAGAGGTGGGCACCTAGCCAGGCTCATTCAATGTGTTATGACACCAGCAAATATTCTTGAAACAGGACTGAAGAACAGCCGTTAACTAGCAGATGGATTGATAGAAGCCGTCATAAGAATGTCCACATGTAATAAGCATTTAGGAGTTACAATTCCTGAATTCTAGTCCAGGTTCTGTTATGCACACACCTAGTGATGTTGGCAATGACCCTTTTTACAACTTCTTAGAAGAAAAGTCCCGTGCTTTGTGGGAAGAAATTTTGCCTGCATCATGCATGAACTTCTAAGGAATTGGCATGAGGAAACCTTTGTCCACCTTAGAACCAGCCTTGGCCATAAGAGTTTCTCTTATCATTTCACTGGTTACCATAACCCAGATGCCAAATGTCAGGCCATGTCACATTTGGGCTCTTCAAATTTCAGACCCAGTCACTCAGGAGAAAAACAGGCAAGGCCATGCTCCTGGCTGTCAGTTCCTCTCAGCATCTCATCTCGCTGACCCTCTGCCCTTTCTCTGCTGCCAATGTGGTTTGTCAGGTGGAGCCTTCCAACTGGGCAGTGCTTCCATGCCAGACATCCTCCATGGGTCAACAAGCCTGTTTCCCACATACACAGCTACTTTCCAGGCCCATTCTCAACATGTGTATTTTGTGGGGATGGATCATGTTTGGAATATGGAAATTGAAGCAATATCAAAGGCTTCTAATGCCTTTGCACCTACACGGGCTGTGGGGCGTGATTCCAGAGAGCAAGGAGCAACTGGAAAGACCTTATACTCAGAGTAGAGCCTTGGGACAAGTGGAGTCAAGAGCCCTTTACTTGGGGTACCCACTGTTAGAAGTGACTTCTGTCCTGCCTGGTGTACCTTATCGACTTCCCAAGGCATGGGACCCCTCAGTGTGATAGCCATTTGTACCTGGAAATGGAAAACCTTCTGGAAGGGGAAGGACAGTGGTGCACCAGTCATGAAGTGGGGATGGAAGCTAGTGAAGGCCTCCCTGCTGTTTGTCAGTGGAGCCTGAGGAGTGTCTGCAGACACCTGAGGATGAAAAGAAAGGGAGAGGCGGTATTTGTAGAAGAAAACACACAAAGGAAGAAGTGAGGTGAAGACCCTAGGACAGGAAAGAAAGCCTAGTGTGTCATTCCATACCTTGTGATGTTCTCTAGGGAGCACCTGCATTCTAGCGACAGCTCACAGATGAGCAGACAAGACTCCAACCACTGTTCTCTGCACCTTTGTGTGTGTGCATTTATGTGTGTTCCCACACACCCCACAATGATCCAGCATGCCGAAAGTGTCTATGGGATGAACATATTGACATTCTGAGCATTTTTTTGTCCCTGTCTAAACTCAACCCTGATTTTCTCCTCTCCATCTGTGTTCCTTTAGCAGAAACTTGTACCAAAAGAATGAAAGAATGAAGGGTCATTCTGGGAAGGATGCTGGGATGCAGGCCAAACTGGGAATACCAGGCAATACTGATGCTCTTTTGACAGAGGCTTGGCCAGGGCCTCCCTGGGCAAAATCCCTGTTGAAGGATTTCAGGAACGGACTGGTCTGCTGATCCAACCCTCCTCGTGTGCTTGCCACATCATAGACCAGATCATAGTAGCTCCACATCAGGATTTTCTTTATGCAGTATTATTTCCTTTCTGGTCATTAGACCTGCTGTCTACATGCACATCTATGCAAGCGAAGCAGACACTGCTAAAGCCTATGTATCCTGAGGCTGGAGTTTTCCCCTTGTGTTCTTTGGTAACAAGGAAGGAGACAGTATTCCCACACATCTAAAAGGGAGGATAATCCGTATGTGCTCACTGTGCCTGTGTGGGTCATTGTGACCTCCACATAGCTGACAGGAGTGGTTCTGCCCTGATGTTGCTGGTCTGGGACAAGTCTCCCTGAACAAGCACATGGCCTTATATACCATATAGGACCCTCTCTGATGACAGGAGGAAAGGCTCTTGGGGACATAGAAAGGGCATGACTTGTGAAATCCTGGTTCTACCCCTTCTGTGTTCTCTGCGCCTTGCCTTTAGACTTATAGTAGGTTATGACAGGATTAAATGGGACCTGAGTACAGTTCATGACTCAGGCTCCAGAATGTGGTAACCACTCATCTTGCTTGTTGTGACTCCATATCCTTGGCCCTGAAGGGTTCCAGGTGATGAGGGAGCAGAGCCAGTGGGGAAGCCATGCCTGGCACAGATGCCGTTAGTGGAAGATTCAGAGCTCTCTGTGCTCCACTCCTCCAGCCTTCTTCTGGCTGTTCCCCAGAGTCCTCTGTAATGCAGGGGGAGCCCACAGCATGGTTTTTATGACTCTAAGTGATCCTCAGAGCTGGCCTGAGGAAAGGTCATGTTGTGCTAAGAGGAAGTGATGGTTGATCCCATTTGCTTGGAAAGGTCCAGGAAGACAGAATTTCAAGGAAGCTCACATTCTGGCAGACCCTCTCCTGTGAGCTCTGGCACAGAGGTGAGAAGCATCAACTGCAATGATTAGACCTGGGGAAAAGAGAACTCAAGATGGTAGGATGCTCCCTTCCCTTGTAGATCACCAAGGATTATGCAGCTTGTTAGGGAAAGTGAAGACAGGGTATTTGGGAAGGATACCAAGTGTTGTATAGTGAGCACAGCCTCCCAGAGGGACAGAGACACAGAAGGAGTAGGCACCCAGGACTTCATGCTGCTCGCCAGGGGCATGAAGATAGGGATGGGGATGCTTAGCCTATCCTGGGTTTTGACAGCTTGCTGTCTAAGCTCATGAAGTGCTCCAGTTTGAGGAATATAAAATTCCTTAAAGTGGTAACTGCCACTTTAAGGTGATGACGGTGGTCTTCATTATTCTTCCAGACCCTTAGGTTTGATGTCATTTCTCATTCCCAGTAAGGAAGGACCACAGGCTTCCTCTAGAATTCCAATATACCCAGTACAGGGATTCTTTGTCAACCTGGCCAGAGACAAATCTCTTGACAAGGCAGGAGCTAGCACACAACTACTCTGCTTTTCTCACCTCTTCTTTGATGGGCAGATAGGGGTCATGTGGTTCTGCAGGGAGCAGCCCCTGGAGTCCAGCTAAGCAGCTCTTGCCCACTGACAGTCCCAGCAGGTAGAACTAAGACAGAAGGAGACCACCTCTATTAGGGTATGGTCCATAGTCATCCCAGACTCTGCTGCTCCTGTGTCTATCTTGACCGCTGGACTCTTCTGTGGTCAGGGACACATGCCCTGTTGAACATGGGGTTCAGCCCATTGTGTGTGTGTGTGTGTGTGTGTGTGTGTGTGTGTGTGGTTTTGCAGAGCACTAGGTGCAAAACAGTCTCTGCCACAAAATCACTTAGCCTGGCAGCAGGTCCACTATCTGTTGTTTCTGAAAATAGGCACAAGGTAGGTACCATGATTACAATTTAAAGCCATGCTGTAGGGTTGTAACTATGTGTGATAGTTTGACTGTATGGCCCCATAGACTTGGGGGTTTATTAAAATTGAGCCTGAAACCTGAGTCCTTAGCAAGCAGATCTCTGCCTCAGGGGGCATGTCATCTTGGAACCCAGCAATAAGCTGTGTGGAGAGCAGTTTGGGCTGTTCATGCCTGTTGATGGCAGGTATGTGATGTGGTGGTGTCTCTCTGCTTGGATTTATGCAAGTGAGCCAGCTCCTCTGCTATTGATGGCATTCCCCCTGGAATTTGTAAGCCTGAGATAAACCTTTCCTCCTATAAACTGTTTCTGCTCGGGTGTTTGTCCGGCAACTCAAAGGAGACTGCAACACTAAGGTAAAGCCAAATGGAGTATTGGTGGAAAGGAATGAGTTTGGGAATGTCAAGTGGCCTGCCCCAAGCCCCAAGCCTCACATAGGTTTGAGGAAGAGATAGGAAATGATGACCCAGTTCCCTGCACCCCAGCTCAGAGAAAGCTCTGTCTCTTCCCCTCTGGCAGCACCACAGGAAGTGAAGGCCTAGCAAGGAAGTCCCAAAGCCAGAGGACTCTGGGTGTGAACCCCAACTGTTCCCCACTGTATAGGCTCATCCATGAAGTGAGCTCAGGGACGAGCAGGCCCTATTCATCCTGTGGGGAAGAGACAGGTACAAGAAGGTGCCCAGCACAGGGCACCTCTTCCAGTGATTGCTCACACAGAAAGCACCCAAACTTGCACAAAGAAGGTGTGAGAGATGTCAGGGCCTGCGGAGAAAGCTCTCCAGGAGATGAATGACCTTGGGAGGGGCTCAGCCAGGAGTTTCTGGTGTTCAGCTGAGCCAGGCTTTCCAGGCCTGCTACCTGGCCTGGTGGGTCTGGGAAGAGTGCCCTGCGCGGGTTGCCAGCGCTCCGAGGCGCCGGGTAATTACTTAGCCATTTACAAGCACCGCAGACATCCAGGGTGCATTTCAGCCATCAATTAGCTCTGCTCACGGCCCCCCTGTGAGGCCTGCTGGTGTCAGGACTCCCATTTTTCAGCCAAGGAAACTAAGGTGTAAACAGGTTAAGCAACCGGCCCAAGGTCATGCCTTGAGTCAAGCGGTCACCAGGCGCAGAGGCTGCGTCCTTGCTGACTCCCCGGCCTGTCCTTAGCCCACTGGCCCATGCCGCTGCCCATAAAATCCACCGTTTATATCTCGTCAGAAAGCCAGGCAGTGCACCAGGGACATTAGGAGCTATACAGAAAGGCCATTCAGCTGATTTCCAAGGCACTGTAGGGTTTTAAAGAAATGTTTAACCCCTTGCTTTGAGAGGGCGGTCAGGGGCAGCGTGACCTTAATCAGCAGTTTCTTTGCTGCGTTGCTGGAACTGCACGGAAGCTGGCTCTTGGGGTCTTGGCCTCAGTCCTCCTTCTCTCTGCTTGCTCCTTGTGTGGTGGGAATGGGCATAGATGCCCCCTCCAATGTACGAATTTGAAATTCTGTTGAAACCTCATCCCCAGTGTGACGCTGTTAAGAGGTGAGCATTTGGGAGACAATTCGGTCCTGGGAACAGAGCTGTCACAACTGGTTTGAAGTCCTTACAAAAGAGGCTCAGAGAGATCTTTTGCTGATTCCTCCATTGGGGGAATTACGGGGAGAAGTTGTTGTGAACCAGGACTTACCAGACATCAGCTCTGCCAGTGTCTTGATCATGGGCGTCCCAGCCTCGAGAACCCAGGGAAATAAATGCCACTGTCTATAAGCCACCCAGGCCATGAAAAGTTGCCACAGACTTAATGGACTAAGACACTCTGGCAGACACATGTTCCAGCACTCTCTGGAAGGCACAGGAATGTCACTTGCAGACACCGAGATGCTTATGAACCAGAGGATTCCTGTCCAATTTGCTCTCAGTCCCAGGACTTTTTTAGAAGCTCCCAGTCATGGTTTGATCCAGGTGTCCCCCACAAACAAATGACTGTGTTCTGATTGATTGATCCTCAGCTGATGGCAGTTTAGATTTTACAAACTTGATGGAGCTGTGTTGTTGGGGGCGGACTTTTGGGGGTTTTAAGCCAGCTCCTCCTTGCCAGTATTTGGCACATCTTCCTGCCACTATTTCCAGTGCTGTGGCAGAGGTGATGTCCACCCTCTGCTCATGCCATCGTTTTCCCTGCCAGGATGGAGTCTCCCCACCCCACCCCACCCCGAGTCCCTAAGCCAAATAAACCCATTCCTCCACAAGCCACTTTTGCTTGGGTTCTTTCTGCGCAGCAAAAGAGAAACCTGATCACAACTCTCCCATATGGAGTAAAGTTGTTCAAGTTAGAAAGGCTTCCATAGGTGTTCCAGGGAGCTGGCAGGAGTGAGCAGTCATAGACCTTCTATGACTTGATGATTCTCAGGTCACATAGAACCTCTCCTGGGGTCCCTGCTCCAACCTCATGCCTGCTCAGCGTGTCCAAATTCCAAAGTTTCTAAGGCCACTGGCTACTCAAGCCCTTCCACTCACCTGCCAGGTACCACAATGCCTTTCCCTCAGCACCCCTTCCCTGAATCCAGTCTCTCACCTTCCTCAAACATCTCCCCAATATTTCTTACATTTCTACCTTGGTAGCCTACCCCGAGCCCCTTCTCTTGGCTCATCTGTGCCACTGTGACAATGTCTTAACTGGGCTTCCAGTCCTAACCCTCTGCTCTCAGATCAGAAAGCCTCACCCTAAAGTGCATAGGCCCCACCCAAAGTGCTCTGATCTTTATTACCTGGGGCTGAAGTTTAAGAACTTTGTATGGTTTATAAGGCCCCAATATCCTTTTTGGACTTTCCCCACCCACATCCCTCCCTCTAGCCATGTTGGTCTACTCACAAAACATGTCCCTCAGTGACCACTGTGCCTTAGCACTTCCAGGAAAGACAGCCTCCTGCCCTCACAAGCTGAGTCCTGCTGTCTTTCACCATCCCACTCCAGTTACACGACCATCCTCAGGGCTCATTTGGGCCAAGGGAGGTTTTGTATTACCAGAGACCTCTGTATAAATTGTTCTTGCACCCAACAACGTACCCACAAGGCATGGGGGTCTCACTTCTCCACTCCTTAGGGACAGTGCCATAAAAGTGCTCACTTAGCAACTGCATGGTAAATATGAATCACCTGCTTCTCTGAGTCTGTTTTCAGTGGATATAATGAGCAGGCAGGTGAGGGAGAACAGGGATTCCAACCTGAAGTCACAACCCACCAGAGGAACCTTACAATAATAGTATCGTCAAGCCCGCTCTCAGCTTTGTGTGGAGATGGTACAACAGTTATATCATCTATCTGACTGCAGTTCCCTTTAGGATAAAAGGGTTTGGACTGAATCTCGGGTTTCCAAACTGTGCTGGGAAAATGGTCAGGAGCCTCTGGTCCTGCTGCTGGGACGAGGCAGGTCCAGAAGATCAGGGCTTTGAGTTCTTCAGGATCTACCCTTTTTCCGGCAGAAGTAGCCTACTTTCATCTATTTTTATCAACTGCTTCTGCATAAAATACTATCTGAATAAGACTCCGCTGCTAAAGAACACTTGAGAACTACTGAACCTCCAATAGGGCCAAATGCAGGCATTGCAGACTGAAAGGGTCCTTCGAGTCTACACTCGTGGGCCTGAAGCAAGACTCCCTTTGTACACACAGGACATTATGAAGCCAGAAATCTTGCACTCCAATAAGAAGGAACCCAGGGGAGCATTTCTTTTTTTGTGACCTTTGAGAATCTCCACAGACCTCAGGCCCAGAAGGCAGAAAAGTTCAAGCTGTCTGCTATGTCCGGGCTGGTGGGCTGCTAATTGCAGAGGACAGACAGGGCGAGGAAGGAGAAGTGCTGTGTGCCACGGAGGGGACTCACCGCCAGCTACGTGGGCTGCAGAGTGGTGGTGGGGGGCGCTAGCCAGGGGAATATGGAACCTGCTCTGCCACAGTAGCTATCAGATCCACCCTATTTGCCCAGAAGCAGCCAACCAGACCCGTTTCCAGACACTCACACCATGATTTCCCAGATAGGGCATGCTCTGAGTGGAGTGTGTGGTCAGGAAATAACATAGCTTCTTTCTGGAAGTGGAGCCAACAGTTCTACCTGGGGTGTTAGTCTCTACCTGCCTGCACACTGCTCTATGACACACCTGGATCAGTTCCAGCACTCCACACTCACCTAGAAGCAGAGGGGCACAAACTTGTGCGCAAATCCAAGTCTGCCTACTGTGGGATTTTGGTTAGGGAAGTGAATGAGTGTGTCGCCAGTCTCCCTTCCCCCCCCCCTATGGAATGAAAACTAACTTTAGGTATCCCACAGAGAAAGGCAGAAATGAAATTGCACCTGATGCTGAGGTGTCCAGGGCTGCCAGGTAAGACAGAAGCACCTGGGCCCTTGACTCCAGAAGGTCCTTACTGAGGATGGTGTTTTGATGATTGCTTCCTAAATTTCTTTCCCGTCCACCCATGATGGCCTGGGTGGTAATGCCACCACTTCTGTCAACTCCCTGTTTTCAGTCAGCTCTGGATCCCAACCATGCTAGCTCTCTCTGATTCCCCATCCTCCTTTCTGCTTTCCCTGCCAGCTTGTAAATGCGGGTGCCCAGTCTAGAATGCTTCCCTGCACGCAGTCAGACTTCAGAGCAGCCCACTGCAAGGGCCTCCTTGGGAACCCTAAGGACTGGAGCAGCACTAACCAGAGGACCAGATGCTGCCCAAACATATCAAGATGAGTGTTAAGAGGGGGGGCTACTTTTAGGAGCATCCTGAGTCCCAGGACGCAGAGCCTCTGCATGGGAGAGGTGCAAACATCTAGAGCCTTTGCCCAGAGTAGCTTCTAGCTCAGCCACAGAATTCCTCAGAATGGGAGAGAAGTGAAGCAGGACAGTGTGCCTTTCACAGACTCGCTGCACTACGCCCATGTAAGTCCAGTGAAAACTGAGGAAAGAGATGGCCACTGCTCTTTCCTGCTTCTTAAATCCAAAGACATTGAGGCAGGGATGGGAAGAAGGAATATGCCTTTCCATTCATTTCCTTTGGTCAGGAATGATGCCAGGTAGAAAAGAAAGTAAACACTTCAAGGACATGCCATTAACTTCCAAAGAAACTTTTTGACTTGGGAACTCCACCTGCTCACAAAGGCGTTGCTATGCCCCCCACTTTCAGCAGCATTCAGACAAGATAACACATGTCCTGTCTGTCCATCTGCACAGTGCCTCTCTTGCAAATAACAGGCTGCTGTCATGAAGGCACACATGTTCTACTTTGGGATCATTTTTTCTCTTCATACAGTAAGAATTGAAAGTAGAGCTCCTCTTGTATCAAAGTAGGATGGAGCTAGGGTGTTATGGTTTATCTCCCAGCAGGCTCATGTGTTGAAGGTGTGGTCCCCAGCATGAGGTGCTACTGAAGGGCATTGGAACATAAGGACAATTCCTCCATTAGTGAATTAGTCCATGACGGGTTCATAACTGATTGGATGAAGGTCACTAGGGTCATGTGACATACCCTCTTCAGAGGGCATATCTTGTCCTTGGCATTTGCTTTCATGACTGTAAATGACATTTCTCCACCATGCCCTTTTGCCATGCTGTTCCTATCTTTCCACAGACCAAAAGCAATGAGGCCACTCCACTGTGGACTAAAACCTCTGAAACTGTGAGCCAAAATCAATCTTTCCTTCTAAATTCTTTCTTTCAGGTGTTTTGTCACAGTGACAAAAAGTGAGAAACAGGATTCATTGAGCTGGTGGTTTAAGAGTTTCCACATGTATAATTTTTCTTCAGTGAGTGAGGATGGATATACTTTGCTGGGAAATGCCCTCTCCAGTCAGGCCCTCCCTGCTGGGGAGGAAACAAGTTCTATGGGGATCCCAGCCAGCAGCTGCCATGAAAGCCAGCTCTGCAACCTGAACACAGGCTGGGCAATCATCTGGTTGGTTTGCAGAGCCTCTTCCAGAGGATGGCTCTGCTTTTTGGCCAGGCAGAGGAGGCTTTAGACTGAGCCTGTCCTATCCTGATACTGAAGCACCCAGGGAACCCACAGTAGAGCACAGGATGTCACTGAGCTTCTATGGACCTGGAGACTGGCTTCTCACAGGCTCTTTTTAAAACCCATCTGTCATCTGTACTAAGCTCTTCTAGAGCTGGGTGACACAGAGACCATGTGGTATAGATCTGTCAGCTTTGTTTACTCAGTTTGTTTATGTCCCAAAGGCTGTGGGAGGACAGGACTGGTAATGCAAGATGTCCCTGATAGAAGTAGTCAGTCTTCTTAGGTGCAGAGGGGGTACTATTTTGGTGAGCCTGGCATGGCAGCCTTGACCACTACACAGCCAAGAGCAGGGCCTCTTGGGGAAGAGAAAGCCAGACCACTTCCTTTCTGGAGCTTCTGGAACATTACAAATGAAAAGCCAAAGCAGGTGTTCACAAACTGTACTATATTGTTTTAGTGCTTCCTTTGAAGAAGCTAACACTTGAACATATACACACAAACACAGTGCAGTGTAATTGTATAACTGCAGGTCAAGGATAGATTTCATTCTAATTTACATAACCACTGATAGGCAATGTATTAGTCTATTAAAGGAAACATAACATTGAAACACTATAAGACACTTTGCCCTGCTCTGTCAGCACAGGCCTGCGACAATACAGGCAGTTCTGTAGGTCACACCAGGTCTGGCATGGAGGCCCTTTCTGATAGGCTCTACTGTTGGGGACAGGGTTAGAACATGATGGCATTGAGTTTTATGAAGTAGGGAAGACACCTGGAGGGCCAGCCTATCTCCCATGGACTTAAGCATTCCTCCAAACTTCCCTCTCACATCTCTTCAGCCTATTCCCCATGTGGCTGCCCAGTGGGTTCTTCATTAATGCAGACCCCACTGTCACTCCCTTCTGTGGAACTCTGAGTGCATCCCAGCCACTACAGATATGATAATTACTGTCTCACAAATATGGCCACAGAAATGTCAATGGTGTTTAATACAGGTCCCTTCAGGTAGAGCCCAATTTATAGACTAGAACATGGCAGAAGTTATATGAGTGAGAGCTCAAAGTAGAACATAAATAGCACAGCCTTGATGAGACTCTGTATCCTTGTCATTGTGTCTTTTGTCCCTGATTTTAGCCAAGGATTCCGAGGCCACCCCTGCTTCTGGATCTAGACAACCCTGTAGCCCCCAAATGGCAGCTAATGGTTGCTGGATTGGGAGATGTCAGGTTCATCTGTGGTATAGCCACTGGTAAGTTGCCTATTCTATAGCCAATAATGTTCCCCTCATGATCATGCAAGAAATAGTGATATAATCAATGGGTTAAGAAAAGGCATGAAAATAAAATGAAGACTAATAAATAGGAAGAAGGATATTAGTGGGAGGAGGGATAACATAGGGTAATTCAGAGGAAATCAAATCAAAATGCATTATATACATACATAAAAATGTCAAAATTATAAAATAATAAATAAAAAGCTTAAAAGAAAAAGGGTTTATTTCAGTTTATAGTTCCAGGTTCCAGGTTATAGCAGGGAAGGCATGGTGGCAGGAGCTTGAGGCAGCTCATCTCATTCAGTCCACAGAGAAGAGGCAGAGAGAGATGAAGGCTGGTGCTCAGTCTACTCTGTCATTTTTATACAGTCTGGGACCCAGCTCACAGTTAAGGAAAATCCTCCCACCTCAATTAGCCTAGTCACACAATCCCTCACTGAAACACTCAGAGGCTCGCTCAATCTACATATTTCCTTATGGGGATCCTAGGTGCTGTCAGTTTGACAATCAATATGAACCATCACATACCTCCTGCCCCTAACTCTGGATCACAGTCCAGGACCTATTTTCATCAAGCTCCCTGTGGTAGTTAGAATGGATGGCCCCAATAGATTTAGGAATTTTTTAAAGCTTGTAACTTGAAGGAGGTGTCACCTTGGGGGAATCCTAAGGTCCAGTGCTAAGGTTTAACTGGGGTTGTATCTTGAATTCCAGCCTAAGGAATGTAGAGAGAAGCCTGAGCTCTGCAAAAATCCCTACTGTTTACGTGTGTGTGTGTGTGTGTGTGTGTGTGTGTTGCTGGTGGTGGTGTTCTTTCTCTACTTGGACCTGTGAAAGGTGGACAGCCTCTTTGCCATTATGGAACTTCCTCTGGATCTGCAAACTTCAATAAATCCCTACCTCTCATAACTGTGCCTGGTTTGGAGGTTCATCCCAGCAGTGTGAGCTGACTATAGAACTCCCTCATACTTCCACCCTCTCCAGGTTTCCCTCTTCCCTATCCTCAAACAGAACACCACCTCACCCTGTGTCCATGGGCACTATCACCCCCTCTCTCAGGTACCACTTCCTCCTGGACATGGACATAGACTGGGTATTCTCCTTTCTCCTCATTGCCACCCCTGGGTCATCATCACTCTCCTCTCGAGAGCTATCCTTAACTCATTCGGGATGCTATAACAAAATATCATAGGCTTGGTGGCTTTTAAATTGCAGTAATTTATTTCTCAGTGTTTTGGAAGCTAAGAAGTTCAACATTGAAACAAAAGCAGATCCAGTGTGTGATGAGAGCTGATATATGTCCTCACATGACAGAACAGAACAAGGGAAATCTCTGAGGTCTCTTTCATAGGAGCACTAATCTCATTCATGAAGATTCTACCACTGTGATCTCATTACTCCCTCCCCCAGCCCCATACCTCATCTCCTGTACCATCACACTGGGAATTAGACTGTCGATATATATATATATATATATATATATATATATATATATATATATATATATATATATATATCAGAACAATCCACAGCAGACAGGAACATGGTGGTTCCCTCCTATACAGGCCAGGAGCACAGGCCCAGAGTTATCATCTTAAGCTGGGGTCACAAATGCAGATACTAACCAGGTCCACATGGAGAATTTCCTAGAGCAAAATCAGGTGGGTGTAAACCCATTAACAAAAAGGCCCTGATAGTGAGCTTCAGTGTGAGAAAGACAGGGGTTGGTTTGGACATGGTTCAGGCAAGTCTTGCCTCTGCTGTCTGCAACCTGCCTCTGGAACTCAGGCCATTACTGCTCCACACCACTGTAGCAGGCTGGCTGCTTTTCATTTGCCTACAACAATGCCCAGCTGTGGGGGGTGCACAAGTTGTTTGCCCTCTCTGTGCCCTTCGTCTCTATCCTATACTAAGGTTAGCTTGAACCTGAAATGCTATCAAACTATGAAACCACATCTGGCTAGGGGTGGCTGAGAGTAGACATGAAGCCTTGTATTAACACATCTCATTTTGCTCAAAGGCAAAAATCTAGCTTTTTTTTAAAACTGTGATTTTTCTAGTCTTGGAACATTCATTGTTTTTTAAGCACTATGCAGGTTAAGCAAAATATGTCTGCTGCTGACTGGGTCCACATCTGGGCTGCTACCTGGAGTTTCAGACCAGCAATTTCCCGGGCTCTGACCCCAAGGCTCCCTCTGCGGGTGCCTGCCTCAGCTCGGCATGTTTCAGGAGGAGAAAGAAATCCAGTGAGGAGGAGGCTGGCTAGAGAGGGGGCAAAAGAAAGGCCACATGTCTTCGTGGTGGCTTTGGCTCCAGTGACGGATGTATTGAAGTAGAAGCAGATAATTGTTTAAATGTTATAGTGGCTTTAACACATTGTCTGTTAAATGTATCAGGGAGGCAGCCATTGCAAGCCTGTAATGTGGGTAATAGTTCAATGATTTACTAGGTGAGCCGCAGTTTCTGATTCAATCAGAGTTGCACTTGATTCAATAGGTGATGCCTCTAATCCAACTGGGAGTTCACTGACTCCAAAGGTGATGCATTTGATTCACGGGCTGATGTACCTGGTTTAGAAGGGGGTGGTGGATCTAGTCCACGTCAAGAATTCCAATGCCCCCATGCTAGATACTTGCTTCTGCATGTGATATATGAGTTTTAATAATAAGGCTTACTTTTGGTGCCTGGTAGAGAGTCACGTCTCCTTCCACTGCCTGACATATGGCTCCAGCCTGCTTCTGGGAATGCTTGTCTTGGGTTATCAAAGAACCACAGGTACAAAGTGGGAACACACCTACTTCACCATGCAAGCCATTCCAGCATCAGACAAGCAGCTTTTAACCACTACTTAAGCAACTGACTCTCTGTGTTCCAATGGAGGAGCAAGGAAGAGTTCTCTTTCAGTTCCTTCCTAATCCCCCATCCCACCTGTGTCCATCAGGGAACAAGGGAGGAGAGGTGCATTGGTATTTTCCCCTCTTCCTGGTTGGCTGGAAGCTGTGTGCTGTGTTGTCACCACTTCCTGTCACCCCTTCTAACAGAAGCCACTCCTGCCCCAAGATCTCAGCTCCAAACATGGACAGCATCCTCCTTCCAGCAGTGTCTCTATGATGACATTTGTCACAGGAGTGGCCCTGTATCAGGGAAGTCTCCTCTTCATCTTACTCTCTTCAGAACCTGCCCAGCACCTGATACATCATAGACATGTAACCTTGAAAAAGAGAAGCATTAATAATGGACACTAACTAGCATTTACTGAGCTCCAACTTTGGTCTTTCGTTTAAGTACAAAATCCTAACATTAGGCTAGGTATAGTGGGCATATGCCTAGCACTCAGGAGACTGAGGCTAAAGAATCCCAAGTTCAAGGTCAGCCTAAACAATACAACAAGGCTATGTCTCATAAAAAGATTAAAAATCCTAATACTCTATTAGTATCATCTTTTCCCCTTTTTCGATCTGTTCAATATGTCTTTTGTGATAAGAATTAACTTTCAATTTGTAGCCTGAGTGGAGCCACAGGGAGGAGTAAGCAACAATCCCACTCCAGACATTCCATGAGTCATATGGGGAAACTGAGGCTGGATAAAGACAAATGATATTTTCAGGGTTTCACACTAGCAGAATTGGATCCTAATCTAGATCTCTCAGACTCCAAGCTGTTAACTGATGCATCATGATCCAACCTCCTAAGACCAGACAAGACTGCCCTACCCACAACCAGGACAGGGAGGCTGGGATCCCTAGAGATGCTGAGGTGTCCCCAGGGAGAGAGAATCCATGACTCAAGACAAAATATCAAGACCAGTTTAAAAAAAAAAAAACAAAAAAAAAACCGGAAGCACAAGGGGTCATTAAAGGCAGGACTTTGAGAGGACAGGTGTGATCTATCCCTGGAGGGAAAGGGAGAGAAACGGGATGGGCCAGGTACCCATTCCAGCCTAGCACAGCTGGTCTCAGCTATGAATGTGATGACTGGTCCCTCTATTGACTACTTATCCCCAGGAGCTCAGTGAAGTCTGGACAGAGTCTGGGTGGCACTAGAGGGAGGAATCCCCCCCTAACCAAAAGACATGAGTCAGCTCAGCATCTCTCAGGGGCCCAAGCTCAGGCTGAGTCCAGTGACAATGGCCCAAATATTCCTCATATGTCTTGCTTCCTCCTCCCACACTTCACCCACAATCTCCTCCACTAAGGTCCAGAACCCTGAACCTCCTCCAGTATCAGGGCCCATGACAAGATGTGTTCAATCAATGGAGCAGTTTTGGAGGACAGCTTCATGGGTTTAGCCCACCCCCGCCTAGCCTTCCATGAGGATCCATCTAGGAGACAACCATAGGAGTAGCATTTGAAAAGAGATCTGCTTCACAGTGGCCTGGGTCACCTCCCTACCCTACAGAGCCTGTGCTCTCAAGCTTGTCTCTTGTCCAGCATGTGTAGTGTGAAACCTGGCAACAGGTCCCAGACCTCAGCATCTCCGGTCTCAGACTGGCCCTGTATCCCTTCACTGTCCCCACAATTCAGCTCTCTCCATCTCTGATCTCTTCCTCTGAAACAATATGGGAGTGCATGAATCTTACAGGTTCAAGTGTAAGAATGGTCCTTGGAATGGTCCTGTCGAATGGTCCTCTGGGTAGAGGCTGCCAGAGAGGGGATCAGCAGCGTGGGCCAGGAAGAGTGGGACAACAAGACTTGACTGATCACACGCAGTGAGCCAGAGACTTCTGCATTCTTGATCTCATTTTGTCCACTTAACCTCAAATGCCAGCTCCATCTTATGGAGAAGATTAAGGCTTGGAGCTTTTAGGGAGGTTACCCAGCTCCTCTCTCTCTCTCTCTCTCTCTCTCTCTCTCTCTCTCTCTCTCTCTCTCTCTCTCTCTCTCTCAGTGGGCGGTCAGGCACTATGACACATGACAGGCTGGTGTGGGAGACATTTGGATCAAGTACATCTTTGTGTCCTCCAATCTCACCACCCAGGCAGAGGCCAACTTGAGCATAAGGTTGGTGATGGGCCAGAGAGCTCAATTCCTTGGAGGCTCAATGCAGAACAGCTGTCTGCTCCACTCTGGCTGCTTCTAGAGGCCACAGTGGCCCTGACTGCACACATTTTCCCAGGCTGTGGCCACAAGTGGGGGGTCTTCAGGCGCAGACAAAGGAACAACTCAGCCCTACAAATGGCTTTGAAAATGGGGCCATGGGGATTCACTTGGCTGACACATTCTGTCCTGGCCCAGGCTCCAGTCCCCCAGAGGAGTCTCCTAGCCCCTGCTGGCCAGCTGTGTCTCCCACTGCCGCCCACACCACAGCCCTGACCACACGGAGATTGATGCTCAACCCAGAATTCCCCATCACACCCCTTCCCACACAGGGAGGGGCCAGAGGGAGGGACAATGGCCAAAGGGACTCTGAGGGCTGACTGAGGTCCTCTTGGGGCAAGACACCCGGGGAATCAAGCAGGATATTTCAAGGGGGCTTGCCTGTAACTTCTATCTCAAGGGCTTGGTTCTTTCATAGGGGTGCTAATGCCTTAGCTAATTCTAGCTAAAGGTGTCAGGTCACCTGTGGAGAAGCTGTTAAAAGTAACCATGAAAGTAGACCCATCATTAGCCCAGAATAGTTTCTATGGGGCAGCTCAGAAATCCTTGTCACTTTCCAGTCTCTCTGCCTTGAGCATTCTTTCCTAAAACCAATCTGTCTGAGCATACACTAGTGGTTTCTAGCTTCCCACAAAATAAAGGTTTTTTCCCATCTTAAATCTGACTGTGTTTCATTTCCCTGGGATTAAAAAAAAAAAAAAGAAAAGAAACCCTCAGGGCACCAACATGATTCCAAGAAAGATTCTGGTAAGAATCCAAGCAAGAAGTATTTAATGTAAGTGACAAACTTAATCCAACACTCTGCTCCTCCCCTGCCTTCCTACCTGCCTCTCTTAGGACTAGAATGCAGATGTCTCCAGTACATTGAGAACATGTGTATTCAAATAGAAAAGTCACAATTTTTATATTAAATAAAATGTTCTGAATTAGCTGTTTTGTTTTAGCAATTATGTTGAAACCTACATAAGAGCCTGTCTCAAAACATACACACGTACACAGACACAGACAACACACACACAAAAAAATTTGATGATAAAGGCATCATATTCTATATACCAGCAATTGCATCCTTGTTAAATATTTAAGCTTAAGATGAAAATATTAGAGATCTATTTATAAGCAGCTTGAGAAGCTATAATTTTTCACAATCCCAAGGGAGAAAGCTTGAAGGGCCATCAGTTTTCTCAAAGGCATAGGTGAGGACTGGTGAGCAGCGGGATGGAGGGATTCCTGAAAGAGAGAGCAGCTGGACACTGCCCTCATCCCATGACCTAGGAGCAGTGAGAGAAGACTCCTCAGCTCTGGGTAAATGTGGGGATTTTAAGAATGGGGGTGTTTTCTACAGGGAGAGAGTGCTCTCCCACTCTGCCTAGGTCCTTGCTGAGCTACAGAAATTTCTGGTATGAGCAGTAAAATGGGTAACAGTGATCTCTTGAGAGAGGCTGAAGTGAATCCCCTCAGTGGGAATCACTGGGCCTGATGAGAAGAATCTGAAG
>PVHP010020130.1:0-31143 GCA_004024765.1 Zapus hudsonius | reverse complement strand
ATCCCACCAGCAGTGAATGAAGGTTCCTTTTTCCCCCGCATCCTCGCCAGCAACGATTGTTGTTGGTTTTCTTTATGATTGCCATTCTGACAGGGGTAAGATGGTATCTCATTGTGGTTTTGATTTGCATTTCCCTGATGCTTAAGGATGCTGAGCACTTTCTTAAATGAGTCAAGGCCATTTGTGTTTCCTCCTCCGTGAATTCTCTGTTGACATCAGTACCCCATTTTGTGAGGGGGCATTTTGGGTTTTTGTTAATAATTTTTTTGAGTTCTCTGTAGGTTTTTGAAATTAGGCCTCTGTCAGAGTTGTGGCTGGCGAAAATCATTTCCCAATTTGAAGGGGGTCTATTGGCTCTGAGTGTGGTCCACTGTTTTTTATACATGCACACACATGCACATGCATACATATACAAAGGAACACAATATATGTTATGTATATGTAGGCACACCATACACAAATACACGCACTTATAAATTCATATATATACATTATACACATGCATACATATGAATCCATGCATGCATACACTAAACACCACATACAAAAATGCACACAATACAAATGCATACACTAATCCATATACACATGGTCACATGAACAGATATGCACACACACAAATACATGCACACAAGGCATGCACATGCATAGATCCGTGCACATACAGACATATAAACACACACACTTAAGTGCATAACTCATTGCTTGTTTTTCTGGAGAACTCACACTGAGTTTAGCCTCCAAATTTCTGGGTGAGTTGGGGCATTCTTGTAATGTCTGTGTAGTTTTGGCATCAGGGTTATGGAGCTTCAAATGATTTGGAGATCCTTGTTTTCTTTTTTTTTTTCCTTTTTTAAAGACAAGGTCTCTTTATGTAGCCCAAGCTGGCCTCATGATCATCCTGCCTCAGCCTCCCAAGAGCTGGAGTGATAGGAGTGCATAACCACAGGTGTCATCTAACTGTTCCTTTTACAGGGTCTCCTGATTAGAAGTCTTGGTAGAACTCACCTGCTAAGTTGCATGTACCTGCTGCTTTCTTGAGAGGCAAGCTTGTTTTCAGCATCTGAACCCTCTATAGTGTCTTATTTAAAGTAGATTTATTTTTAAAAATATTTATATGCAAGCAGAGAGAAATAGAAGAGAGACAGAGAGAATGGGCACACCAGGGCCTCCAATCACTGCAAACGGACTCTAGATGCTTGCAACACTTTGTGCATCTGGCTTTATGTGGGTACTAGGGAATCGAACTCAGGTCATGAGGCTTTGCAGGCAAGCTCCTCAACCACTGAACCATCTCTCCAGCCTTAAAGTAAATTTCTTATAACATATTTTCATGTTCATATATGTTTATATTTTTTATCCATTTTGCCCACTTCTATATCTTAATTACAGTAATTATGTTTGACATTATTGAGATTACTTAGACTTAGGTCACAGTTTTATTCCATGTTTTCTGTCTGCCCCTCTGTTTTTGGTTTCCTCTTTTAGAGTATTTGAATGTTTTTGTTTTCTCTTTTAGCTTATTAGTTTTGAATGAATTGGCTTTTTGAATTTTGGTGATGCCCCAGGATTAGAACACACTTTTCAGTCTTGCTTAGAGTTAATACTTTGCACAGAAGCCCTGCACACCCTGGCCTTCTGTTGTTCCAGCTCCAGGTGCAGGGGCCTGCCTGGAGGCCAGCCTTGGAAGTCACCCTAAGCAGGGAGCGGGAGTCTTTTGAGTAGCCTCACACATCTTCCTCACAGCTGCAGTGGTCTTCATCCATCCTTGGCTACCTGCAATATGCCCAGGTTTGATTTCCAGGAATGGTGTACCCAGAGTAACATCTGTATTTTGTACTGACCGCCTGTGAGGCCAACATGCTACTCTTGTAACGTGGAAAACATAAAGCTTAGAACACTGGTAGATGCAGATGGGAAATTGACCTTGCTTGTGGGTTGTTTTTTTTTTTTTTTTTTTCAAGGTAGGGTCTCTCTCTAGTCCAGGCTGACCTGGAATTCACTCTGTAGTCTCAGGGTGGCCTTGAACTCACAGCTATCCCCGTACCTCTGTGTACCTCTGCCTCCCGAGTGCTGGGATTAAAGGCATGAGCCACCACGCCCGGCTCCTTGCCTGTGTTTATTGAACCACTGCTTGCTGGGCAAAGAGGCCCTTTAGTCCTTCCTGCTTTTACTCTCTTGATGACTTGCAGAGGCGGGGGCTTGGAAACAAACCCAGCGTCATCTGATGCCAGGTTCTGTGTGTGCCCTACTAGGGCCTGGGCTCTCTCATTTGCATACTCCCATGCAAGCCTTCATGCCCAGTCTCTAATAAGCAGGAAGACATGAGCCTCCATGCCGGGTGCCAGAGCTTTCACAGCCATGTGGCTGTGGGGCACTGTCCCTTGGAACAAGACCCCCTTGGAACTGAGAACCCTCCAAAGCATGGTGGGGCTTTCAGGAAACACTGACTGCCTTGGTGTACAAGGGGTGACAGGGCCACCAGGGCTTTGGTAGCATCTTGAGTATGTGTAGGGATGCCCACCTGATCCCAAGACCCTGCTGGGATGGGATGGAGTGGAGTCTCTGTGAGGTGGACCTGTTGGAGCACATGTCACTGAGTGAGAGGTGTGGCTTGGAGGGGGTGCCAGACTGGGTCTTAAATAGGGAGTAGATATGCTTGTGGGTTGTGGGGCAGAGCATGCTCTAGAAGTAGGTAGAGTTCTAAGGATGGCAGGGGCTTCCATACTCAGCCTGCAGGGCTGGAGGCAGGCTTTGCAGCCCAAAGTGCAGACTTATCTTCTGGAACATTGGTTGTACTGCTGTAGTGAAAAGGACAGAGCAGAAGAGGAGACCTGGGCGGGGCCCAGGACAACAGTGACCCAGCAAGGAGGCCCTCAGCTTGGAGACCCTGGGCTATGGCTCTCTCTCTCCTGCTGGGTCCCCAACAACTCTTCACAAGCCCCTACACGGACAGAAGCCTCCAGCCACCTTCCTGAGCCACGCCCAGCCAGGCTGGCAGTGGGTCTATCAGATAGCGTTTCGCTTACCCAGCAGTGCTCCATGTTCGTGGACCAGCTTCAAGTATTTTCATGTACCCTCGAGACAATGATTAAAAAGTAATTAACCTAAATTTAGCCTGATTGTCATAAATAAATTAGCCACATGAATCACCTGAGATTTGCCAGCCTGCACATGCTTGGTTACCAGGTCCCTGGAGGGAGTACTGGGGTCCCTGTGCTTCCCACTGGGCTGTGGTCTGTCCGTGACACATGGCAAAGGAGGTGACTGTGTGAGCTGGTCACACTTAGCTGGCCTCAGTGGCTGAAGCTTTACCTCATCTGGAGCCACATACAGCCAGAGAACAGAGCCCAGTAGCTTCGTCTCTGGGACCAGCAGTCCTCTCTGCCAGTCCCAATAGCTGGGTGCATGATGTAGGGACACCATACTATTTCTGGGACTTCCCAGGGCATGTGGGGCTGCTCAAAGCCGTGGTGACCTGCAGGCGGTGTTGTGGGGACCTGGCAGAGAGAGGTTTCTGCTGCTTTGGGGAGACTTGAACTTTCAGGTTCTGTTTCAATCCCGTGCCAGTCCTGCTTCCATTCAGAGTCCCGTGACTCCTCTCCAGACCAGTTCTCTGATGGGATTGTGTAGTCTCCTTGAAAAGCTTCCCCTATTCATTCATTCATTCATTCATTCATTCATTCTTTCTCTGTCTCTTTCTCTGTGTGTGTCTCTCTGTGCATTCATGTGTGCACATATGTGCAGGTAACACTGTAGAGTGTGGAGGTCATAGGATAACCTTGAGTGTTGTTTCTCGGGAGTCACCCACCTTTTTTTTTTTTTTTTTCTTGTTTGTGTTTTCAGGGTAGGGTATCATTCTAGCCCAGGCTGACCTGGACCTCACTCTAGAGTACCAGGCTGGCCTCAAGCTCACAGCAATCCTCCTACCTCTGTCTCCTGAGTGTTGGGGTTAAAGGTGTGTGCCACCATGCCCAGGGCCATCTGCCTTTTTTGAGACAAAGTCTTTCACTGGCCTAGAACTTGGCAATTAGGCTATATTGGCTGACTGGTGAGCCCCAGTGATCTCTGCCTCTGTGTTCCCAGCACTGGGATCACAGATGTGCGTTACCACACGTTACCAGCTTCTTATGTGAGTTTTGGGATTGAACTCAGGCCTTCATGTTTGCAAGGCAGGTACTTTACCCACTGAGCCATCTCTCTAGCCCTCAGTTGCCTCTTAGTGGTGATTTTCCTTTTGTGTTCTGTCTCACTGCCACTTCTAGGGCTTATTTTCCTCTGCATCTCCACCCTGTGTGGGACCTAATGGGCTCAGCTCTGGCTGTTACTGTGTCTGGACCTCCAGTCCATCATGGTAGCGGTCCAGACACAGCAACAGACCTGGGGTTCTCGGGCCATATCCCTCAGCCCCTGGACACAAGTCCTCATGTTCTGTTGAGTCTCCTTGCCTCTCTCTCTGGCTTGTCACCTGGACTGAGGTGGTGAGTGCTGAGAAAAACAAACCCTTAATGCAAACTCAGTTTGTGATTGTTTTTGAGAGCTAGGGGGTGGAGATTAGTAAGAATCAGGAGCTCATAGTAGTTCAGGGGAAGGTGGTGCCTTGGCTCCAGAGTTCATAGTTCTTTTTTTCCCACACAACAAAGAAGCAGAGTGCAGGAGTTATAGCAAGTAAGCAGATTTTATTTGGGCAAAAGTAAAAGCTCCCTTTAAGGTAGGGAGGGCCCCTGAGCAGGATGGCCCATGATCTCTCTCTAACCACTAGTTTATATCTAGGATCATTGCCCCTTCTCAAGCCTACATCACATATTTCTATAGGGTCTCACGTGTCCATGCATTCTTAGTTAATAGTGGATTGGACACCTGCCTCTGTCCATGTTCATGTAAGTGGGTTTCTGGTTGGAACCCTCCCCTTCCCTCCTCTCCAGCCCTGAGCACAGAAACTCACTTAGATAGTGGTCTTGGCTGTGGGCTTTGGGGGAGGGGCATCTTCTCTCTGAGGGTATATGGGATCAAGAAAGGATCAGGTCACCGTGATCTCCCCATGGCTCAGGTTCCTCTTCCTAACCTATCATGCTTCTATTTCTCCCTCATTAAGACAGATTGTAGTCCTAGGATGGTCCACTGACAACCACTGCCTAGTGTCACACACCCTGGTCCGGGTGCATGTCAGCTTTCAACACAAGCAGAACATTCCTCACCCATATGATGGGGAGGTTCTCTCCACTACCAAGGGCCTGTCAGAGACAAGTGAGACCTTTCAAACTATGCAGTCTGTCCACCTGCTGCCATATGCCAAAGTCAGGCCTGGCTGGACCTGTCACTGATAGGGGAGGGTTGCTCAGACTGAGAACATAGCCATACTGCTATGTACCTTGAGCCCAGAACTCAAACCCTCCTCAGCATCTGTCCTTGTTATGGTATCCAGTTATTATGGCATCTCCCAGCACTCTGGGTCCCTCCTTCACAGGGAATTTAGATAGATGTTTCCACAAACCCAGTATCAAACATTACCTTAGTCCATGTTCTTGGCCATCCTGTAAGCTGGCCAGACAGCTTCTGAGAAGTGTACATCCACAGAGTTGAGGCTGAACAAGCTGCTTCCCAGCATGCTTCAGTGCTTTTACTATTGGTCTTATAGAATCTTCTTACTTCCCCGAGCCTTAGTAAGCATGCCTCCTTTTCCATCAATCCAATCCTGACCATTCTTTAGTACATTAAAAAAAATTAAAAATAGGGGCTGGAGAGATGGCTTAGCAGTCAAGACACTTGTCTGCAAAGCCTAACAACCTAGGTTCGATTCCCTAGTACCCACATAAAGCTAGGTGCACAAAGTGGTGCATGCATCTGGAGTTTGAAATGGCTGGAAGCCCTGGTACACCCATTCTCTCTTTCTCTCTCTCTTTTATTTCTCTCTGCTTGCAAATAAATAAAAATATTTTTAAAATTAAAAAATAATTTGAATTTTAGTGACTTTTTAAGGCAGGGTCTTACTTTCACCTAGACTAGCCTTGAACTCAGGGCGATCCTCTTACCTCAGCCTCTGAAGGGCTGGGATTAAAGGCATGAGCCATCATGCCCTAATAAGGAATTTGAATTTTTTTTTTTAAATATTTTATTCATTTTCAAGCAGAGAGAGAGAGTACACCAGGGCCACCACCTTGTGGGTGTGGCTTATGTGGGACCTGGGGAATTGAACACAGGGCCTTAGGTACTAGAGGCAAGTGCCTTAACCTCTGAGCCATCTCTCCAGCCCAAGGAATTTGAATTTTGATTGATAGGTCTCAAGGGAATTTCAAAGTAGGGTAAAATGATGATACTCTGAATTCATAGTGAAAACTGAAAACGTCTTTCCCAAGGTTTTTAGCAACTTTCTCAGGGGTCTTGGCATTGGCTCTCCCTTCTGCCTGGTCTGTTCCTTAGTCAATGACTCATTCCTTTACCTCTTTCAGCGAAGTTTTCCCTGGTATCCAGTTGGAGGTACTGAGGAAAGAACCAGGGCCCTGAACATGCCAGGCAAGCACTGTTCTATGTGCTACACCCCCTCCAGCCCAACATCTCCTAAACAACATCTCCTCCCCAAGCACACTGTACCCCTCTTCCTCCTTTGTCCTGTTCCCCACTGAATCAGCAGATTTTCAGTTGAGACTGAATCTCACTCCACCTTCCAGCTTGCTGCTTCTCTGAGCCAAACCCTTTTGGCACCAGGTCTGTGGTTTCCTGTGTTCCACTGTGTACTGCTTTTGACTCACTGGGCTTGTTTTTCATTGGTCTTGAACCTGTAGATTAGTGCTTTTGGCCAGTTGGGGAAAGCTGATATGTTCTCAAGCATCATTCCTCACTTTTCTGTCAATTTCCCTCCAGAACTCTCACTGTGTGCACTCTGGGTTCCTCGCCTTCTCCTTTGTATTGTCCATTCCTTTTTACCAACTCCTGTGTCTTTCTGCATATTAGTTCTCATCTATTTTATCCTTTTGGCTTTGACTTAAGTTTTAAATCCATCCAGTAGCTCTTGATCGTGGCGGTCAGAGCAGCAGTCCCCAGATGTCTGCCCACATCCTCACCTGGACTCCTGTGAGCATGCTACGCTGTGCAGGTGTGTCAGGACTCAAGATGGGAGTCTGCTTTGCTGGTTGTCCAGGTGACTCTCCTGCACTAGGAGAGCAGTAGAGGGGGTGGGGAGGGTGGAACAGTGCCTCTGAGCTGGACAAGGCAAGAAAACCACTTCTTCCCTGAGTCCCTGGCATGAAGCAACTCTGTCCACACTTGTCTTAGCCCAGTGAGACTCATGTTGGACTTGTGCCCTCCAGCCCGTGAAGGACTAAACTGTCTTTCATGTCTCGGAGTAGAATGGCTTTATTATAATTTTATTTTTTTGTGGTTTTTTGAGGTAGGGTTTTGCTCTAGCCCAGGCTGACCTGGAATTCACTATGTAGTCTCAGGGTAGCCTCAAACTCATGGCCATCCTCCTACCTCTGCCTCCCGAGTGCTGGGATTAAAGGTGTATGCCACCATGCCCGGCTTTGATTTTTTTTTTTTGGTGCTTTATTATAATTTTAAGTTGCATAGTTCCTGTATGGTCTTCACAACACTCAAATTTCACTTTTCAAAAAATTTTATATTTGCATGTTAGTATATGGTGTGTGTGTATGTTCGTATATGTATAGGTGTACTTGAGGGTGCAAGTGTGCATGTGTGTGTGGAGGCCAGAGGCTGACTTGGGGTGTTTTACTCAATTATTAAAAACAACAATAATAATAAAATCAAATACTGAAGGCACATTAAAAACTGCTCTGCTAGGGGCCTGTGGGCACTAGAGACTGGAGATGAGCTAGGCATCTCTTGGGCTTGGTGCTTCCCAGGCACTGGCTACAGGCTGCACAGGGCTCACAGCTGGCTCTTGCCAGTCATGCCCTTGGAGCATAGCCCTCCTGCACCTGGCACAAAGCGGTGGTGAGCTCCGTAGTGTCTCCCTGCCTCCACTGGCTTCTGGTCCAGGTCCAGGGAGACTCATCTTAGAGCACAGGTAATCCATGGGCTGGCTCTAGGTCTAGTCTGCTGTCAGGCATGCTTTCATGATAGTAATGACGTTTTTTAAAATTGGTTCTTTTGCGTGTATTATGTTTGGTGTGTGTGTGTGTGTGTGTGTGTGTGTGTGTGTGTGTGTGTGTGTGTGTGTGGTTTGTGGGTGTCCATATCTGTGTGCAGTGCATATGGAGGCCACAGGTAGAAGCCAGTTGTCTTCCTCAATCTCTGTCCTCTTTCTTTGAAAGAGGGTCTGTTGCTGAACATAGAGGTCACTGGTTCAGCTAAACTAGCTCATCAGTGGTTCAGCCTCAGGGATCCTCCTGCCTCTACCTCCCCAGTGCTCACCACCACTTGTGGCTCTATGTGGGTGCTGCGGATTCAAACTTAGGTTCTCATGCTTGTACAGTAAGCACTTTGCTCACTGAGTCACTTCAGTCCTAACAGTAATGACATTTCAAGAGTGTCGGTAGAGCTGGCCCACTCTCCTACCCAGAGGTTCAGGCTACTTCCTCTTGCCAAGCGGTGGTCTTGCACTCCACGTGGGGTTTCCACGCTGATTTCCAGAGAAGTGACAGCAATAAAAGATAAATGTGTAAGTGCTGCAGACTCTACCTTCAGAGCAGTCATTCTGAGACCAGCCTGTGGCATCCTCATTTCCAAGGCTCTTGCAGAGCGTCTGAGGGCTGCCTGAAAACAGGCATGGGACCAGGTAGACCTGGCTCTGACCCTGGATCTGCCACCTGGGCTGTGTGACACATGACAGTCACCTTGTTGGTTGCATGGCCTGGCATGGTCCCAACTCAGTTTATCTGCTTCACCCTTATTAGCCCCCTGTGTCCACAGACCCTGCAGGAGGTCCCAAGTTCAGAGTGCAGGGATGAGGGTCTGCCAAAGTGTCTTCAAGGCTTCTGCCCTGGAGTGCGCAGGCCTGGCCTCAGACACACAGAGCAGGGAAGCTGGGCTGCCGGATACAAGCCTCACAGGAACTCTGCTTTCATCTTTTATGGGCAGGACACAGGTTGAGACCGGTCGCCAGCTGCCTCATTAGCAAGGATATTGCTGACGTCACCTTGGTGTTGCACACTTGAAAACCCGGGAGTCACACTCGGAACGGGTCCAGCTCCCTCCCCTTCAGCCACCTGGAGATGCAATCGCTGGCTCATCTGGCTAGATCCTATCTGTCTGCTCAAAGCTGAGGCTCCCCGTGTTAATTACCTGTGGGGTGGTGATTCACTCACAGGTCTGATGAGGCCACTGCCCTGCTTTTAGACAGCTGTACGTACACACACGTGTGTGCACACACACCACACATACAGACATGCACACACATACTATTCACTTACTTGCCACAGGGAAAGGCCTGTCTTGGTGAAGATGCCTTAGAAATGTCTATTTGGACACAATAGCTCTTCAGAGCTTCATGCAGTGTTACCAGAAAATGGTTCAATGTGAAGAGTTAAAAGATTCCTTGTTCTTTTATCACACACCGCTCACCACCAGGTGCCAGGCACCATGCTTGGTGCTGAGGATGATGGTGGTGAAAACCCCTCTTGGATTTGGGAAAGGTGGAAAGGAGGGTAAAGGGGGTATCCCAAGAAGTAGCAGCGCTCAGTAGGGTCTGACAGCCCAAGTGAGCAGAAGGGGGTAAGAAGGAGGACGAAGGGAACAGGAGCAGCAGGGGAGAGAGACTTGATCAGAGGATCCCCCAAGGAAAGCTGGGGCTCAACCAGTGGTCTCCCAGGCTCATATTGGGAGACTCTGACAGTGGGTTACCCTCAGGAAGCTAAAGGGGGCTGCATGTTTGGACTTGGTGATACTTCCTAGTGGGTGGACAGGGGGCAGAGGTCAGAGACTGGTGGCTGGAGAGGGCACAGTGAAGACAGAGCAGGTGCACCTGGGAAGAGTTTCGGAGTGGAGTGGGCAGAATTCATTGATGATGAGAGGAGAGGAGGTTGCAGGTGGTTGGCTGGAACCCTCAGTAGGGGTGCTGCTGGAGGGGGAGGACTGTCGCCCATTAGATGCCACAGGGACATGCTTTCTTGGCTCTCCTCAGTCTTGGTAATGTCCCCCCATTTTCTTTGGGAGCTACTCTTTCCACAGAGTGCAATCAGATGGGGATGAGGACTCAGCTGCTAGGGCTCTACCTTCAAGGATGTGGGCCCTGAGCCTCAATCCCAGGAGGCCTTGTGGGTAGATGTCATCCTGTGGGCCCTGTGGGGTGTCCTGCAGCTCTGTGACTGTCAGCTGTCTACACGCTGCCTCAGCTGCAGCTCAGTGCTGGTACCTCTGTACATCACCCCGAGAACTCAGGCCATGTGTGGGGAGTTGGAGGGCAACTCTAGGGGCAAGAGGCAGATTCCAGAGCAGAGCCATGTGAGTGGGTGAAATCGCTCCACAGAAGGCTGGCATAAATGGGGGCATTCCTAGGTTTGATGCTCACTGTAATTGGCACTTGAAGTTTCCGGTGAATTCCAGGGAGGCTTCCTGCCAGGCTCTACCCCGTGGGGTGTACTTTCTGCCAGGGCCGGTGTGAGCCAGGAGGAGCAGCCCAGCATGGGTTGGCCCAACTCCAGTAATTCGGTCATCTCTGTTGGTCTTGACAATCATTGTGCTCTGGGCCCCTTGTGCCAACTGGGCTTCATGTATTTGGCTCAGCCATCTGCAAACACACACCTGGCTTTTAAGTCCACTGTTGACAAAACCCCACCCAGCCACTCCAGTACTGGGACGAGAAGTCAGTAAGGGTTTCGAGTGTCACTGTACAAGCAATAGCGTGTGTATGAGTGCAGGTGGAGGGCGGAGCATGACGTAAAGCTGCTTGATCGAGTGCAATTGCGTTCTTAGGTTGGAAACAAATTGGGAATGCACCCGGCTAGAGGTGAAGAGAGCTAGCCTGCTTCCCCAAAGGCCAGTCTTGTCCAACTGGACGGATGAAGACCTGACTTCCTTCCCACTATGCCCACCCTGAACGTGTAGAGCTGGGGCTCATTCCTTAGATCCCAGTCAGGGATCCTGGGGGTTCAGGAACTTGGAGAGGTTGCTGCAAGGCTTTCTGAGTCTTAACATCCACAGCGGCTGGGCAGTGCACCCCAGGCATGTAGGACTTCTTGGCAGGAGAGTGGACATTCATTCATTCATTCACCATGTGTGTTCATTCTGCTCAGATTGGCAGAGAGTGGGTCAGAGATGAAGACATGTGATTTGGGAAAGATTTGCCAACCTGCTTTTGACCTCAGGCAGGCCAGGACTGTCTGCCCCTTCCTTAGGTATGCCCTCTGAGTCTCAGCTGCCAACCCAAGGGGAGCTTTGCTCCTGAGCGGTCCTTAATGGCCTGAGTGGCTGAGGCTGCATTCAGACTATGGTAGCTGTTTGTCCTGGCTGGTGGGCAGGAACACAGGTATGGGAGTGAGGTGAGTGTAGTTTGGGTCACTAGGCCCAGTTTGGGGAGAGTCTGAGGTCTTTAGGATCAGAGCCAGAGTCTATTAATAATTTGGAGACTTCTGGGAAGGCTCTACTTAGCTGTCCCTCCCTGGATTCCTTGACCTCAAGTTGTTTGACATGGGAGCCAGTGGGTGAGGGGAGTCTGGGAGGAAGCCTGGCCTCCCTCCACATCCAGGGATCCAGGAGTGCCTGAATAGCTGCAGGACTCTGCTGTATGTCCCTGTCAGAAACCCTACTTTACCTAACTCCATGTAGGTAGGTGAGCTACCAGTAAGCCCTGTCCCAGCCCCTCTCCCCCCATACACACAGAAGGGAGAGGCCTATGACTTCAGTGTCACCAAGCACCTAGGTGGACAGGACTGTGGGAGACCAGGGAGGTGCCACTGAGTCAACATGGGATCCATGGGCCTTCATGAGAAATCAGCATTCTGATTCAGCATTCGCAGTCTTCACCTTCGTCAGCATTCACTGCTCACATTGCTTGTGGCAGCCACTCTTTCTACTGGTCTCCCTAGGGTGCTAGACCCTGTATCAGCTTTCTGTCACTATGAAAGAATATCAGAGAAGATCAACTTGAAAGAAGAAAGTTTCATTTTTGACTCACGGTTTCAGTCCGTAGTTGCCTCCAAGCAAGGCTGAATATGGTGTAGAACAGAGTCTCTGTTATCACGGAAGATGGATGGGAACTTGGGGAAGACCACAGACCAGATGCATCTCTCAAGAGGATGTCCCTCATGACACTTCTTTTAATAGGCCTGGCTTCCTAAATTCCTAGCACCTCCTAATAGCCAACCAATGGGGGACTTTATTGATGATGCCAGAGCTCTCATGATACAATCTCTTCCCCAAAGCCAATGGCTGGCAAGCACGCCATTAGCACATGACACTCGGGGACAGTTCTTATCCAAATTTAAAGCTCATGCTCCCCATCACAATTATCTATAAATGCTGTGTGGTCTGTAGACTGATGGGTCCAGAGGTGGTCTCTGCATGGTTCCCAGGACCAAGTACAAGTGGGTTTTTGTTTCCAACGCCTGTCATCCTAGGCAGGACAGAAGGGCATGTGCTGTCTGAGTGGGTATCTTGGCCTAGAAGTCTTGAGAGAATAAAAGTTAGACTGCTTGTTATGTAGCCAACACATTCTGAGGAGAAGGCAAACAGGTGGAAACTCCATGGGAAGGGCTTGCTGGGCCTCCATGAAGAGTACCATCTAGCTGTGTGTGGGCTTGGTGCAGCTATTCAGACACTCCTGGATCTCGATGTGGAGGGAGGAGGCCAGGCTTCCTCCCAGACTCCCCTCATCCATTGCCTCCCGTGTCAAACAACTTTAGGTCGAGGAATCCAGGGAGGGACAGCCAAATAGAGCCTTCCCAGAAGTCTCCAGATTATTAATAGACACTGGCCTGCATTGGGTACTGGCTGGGAGTGACAGTGTCCTCTCTTGGAGGAACCCAACCCCATGGAGGAGGCACCCCTTTTACCCCTCCAATGAGGAGACCGAAGCTCTGGGTAACATTTGGGTCATATCTGCTAACCCTATGGTGGCAGAGCCTTAAGGATCATTGCAACCAGGAGTGGCCTGGGAGACCCCAGCTCGAGGTGTGGCTTCTTTAGGAAGCTATTTGCTGGGACAAAGGTCAGTTGGCTAGACATGCACGGTGGCTCTTGGATTGTTGAAGGACTTTAAAGAGCTTGATTTGAGTAATGAAAGTTTGGCAGATGCTTGGAGCAGGGCCATCAGGGTTATTTTTCAAAGGAGAGTAAAATAAGTCCCCTCAGTATGCAGTTTGGTGGTGTTTAGTGCCCCACACTGCAACCATCTCCTCTCTGCTCTGGAACTCTTTCCATGTCCCCAGAAGGAACCTCTGCCATCAGCTGCTCCCAGTCTGGCCCCAGGAACCGCTTTCTGCCCCTTAGCTCAAGTTGGCTCTCTTACTGTATTGGAATTGTTGGACACATGTTGTGTCTGCTGGGTTTGGCTTCTGGCATGGAGCACAGCAGTTTGGAGGTTCACCTTTGTCGCTCCAGTTATCACAGCACATTCCCTCCCAGGTGGCCAAGATGCTAGACAGACCCTGGGCTGACCTCAGGGTTCCTGGGTGCAGTGTCTGGGGAACCCTGGGCTGGGGAGAGACCTCTGTCTTCCTTCCCTCCTTGTCCCTAACATCTTCTGAGGTAGGCCCTGTGCAGGTCTGTATCTACTGCCCATCACTTCCTATGCTGCTGGGTCAAGGCCACGCTCGGGTATGAGAGAAGGAGGGGACTTGAATTCCCAGTTACTCGGCTTTCCCTTTCCAGCCTCAGGCCTCGTGAGAGCTCCAGGCCTGGCTCCCAGTCTGGGCTCACTCTTGCATCAGCAGACTTGTTGCACAGGGGTGGCCTGGTCTGGTCTCCAGGGCTGGGAGGTGCCCTGGGCATCGGCATTTCTGAAGAGCTCCCAGGTGATGCCCCTGAGGCTGGTCTCAGCCTTGGCACCGGGTAGAATCAGAGGTACCGCTTGGGGCCTGAGGCTGACTCAGGTGCAGCTGGTGCAGCTGAGACTAGCCAGGCCCCAGAGAACCAGACGTCTGTGTCTCTGTGGGCACAGGGCAGGGATGAGAGCCCAGAGGCAGCTAGCTGCAGGGTGGGGTCCACCCCTTGGAGCCTTTCACAATATCAGAGATTTTTTTACTCTGAGAAGTCTTTTGTCCCTCCACATACCCTCAGCAACTGAGGAAAGGCATGAACTCAAATTAGTGTTTAGAGTGTTCTATACACACAGGCCCTCAGTGTGAAATAATTTCATTTAGACTTTTTCCTGGATTTTTTAATTTAAGTTAATATTTTAAAAAATTTATTTATTTATTTTTGTTTATTTGCATCTGGCTTCCATGGGTGGTTTGGGAATGGAATCCGGGTTGGCAGGCTTTATAAGCAAGTGCTTTTAACCGCTGAGCCATTTTTCCAGCCCCTTAAGGTAACAGTAAGACAAAAAAAATGTTTAATACTAGGTCTGATTACATGCCTATAATCCCAGCACTTGGGAGGTTGAGGCAGGAGGATTGTAAATTCTAGGCCAGCCTGGTTTACATAGCAAAAGCCTATCTTAACAACAACAACAACAAAAAAAAAAAACGCAAATGGATAATGCTGCATACACTCATAATATTCAGTAATTTATTTAAGACTACAGTAGGTAATTCATTGGGTTGTGCATTCTTGTGAACATCTTGCCTCGGAGTGCCCCATGTGGCCTCAGCACCCACTATTGAAGACCAATTTTCACTTTATACAGCACGAGGAAAGAGTACATCTTGTTTTTTTTTTTTGTGTGTGTGTGTGTGTGTGTGTGTTTTCACCTGGAATCCACTGTGTAGTCTCAGGCTGGCCTTGAACTCACAGTGATCCTCCTACCTCTGTCTCTCAAATGCTGGGATTACAAGTGTGCACCCCCCTGAAAAAAAAAAAGCCAGGTGTGGTGACGCACGTCTTTAATCCCAGCACTTGGGAGGCAGAGGTTGGAGGATTGCCGTGAGTTTGAGGTCACCCTGAGACTACATAGTGAATTCCAGGTCAGCCTGGACTAGAGCGAGACCCTACCTCAAAAAACAAAACAAAACAACAACAAAAAAAAATAGCGTGTACCACCATGCCCAGCTTAGTATTTCAAAAATTTTAAAATTTATTTGTGGGAAGAGGTAGAGAGAGCCTAGGTGTGCCAGGACCTCTTGCCACCACAGATGAACCCCCAATGCATGTGCCACATTGCGCACCTGGCTTTATATTTATTGAACCTGGGCTGACAGGCTTTGCAAGCATGTGCCTTTAACCACTGAGCATTTCTCCAGACCCAAGATTGCATCTTTTAAAGCCCCTGCCCTGTCTGCTGTGGGGATGCCCACTGCAGGCATGCAGCAGCCTGTGGAGACGGTACTGGGGTCATTGCTGACTGACTGTCCCTCATGCCTCCCTCACCTAGTGTGCAGCCTGCCTCTCTCCAGGGGATTGTTAGCCTGCCCATCACTCATTCATCTCTCCCCTGCCTATAGCTTCCTGGCTGGTCTTGGGGCCCACACCGTTCAGGAATGTCACCCTCCTAAATGTGAATGAGGAGAGATCTTCTAATTTGCTGTGGTTGGAGAAGGCTAGGGAATCCTCTGGGCAAAGGTCAGCTTTGGGAACCCCAAGACCAGGGATCCCACTCAGGGTGCCTGCCAGACCTAAGCCCTGACTTGTTCATTTGAAACTGAGGGGAGGGCTGCAGAGATGGCTCAGCGGTTAAAGGCACTTGCTTGCAAAGCCTACCACCTTGGGTGCAATTCCCCTGCACCCATGTAAAGCCAGATACACAAAGTGGCACATGAGTCTGGAGTTCATTTGCAGTGGCAGGAGGCCCTGGTGCACCCATATACTCATTCATTGTCTCTTTCTCAAATAAATAAAAATATTTAAAAATAAAACCGAGTGGAGGTTTTAAGTAAGCAATGCAGGGATGGATGTTGTTCCAAACTGTCCCGCCCACTGCTTCCGACAGCTGCCTGGTTCTGGGGCCTCAGAGGATGGTCAGTCCTGCGTGGTTGCCAGCTCGCCATCTGTCTGTGCGTTGCATTATGGGTCATTCAGTTCCCTGCCATTGACACCAATCTCCCTTCAAGTCTTCTCTACTGACAGCCACCATTTCCCTCTTCTGTTCTTCCACGTGCTTCTGCCTCAGTGTCCCTTTCATACGTGCTTGTGTCCCACAGTGACTCGGTAACAAAGTTCTACACAGGTATCACTGGTCAGTCATCTCTGTCCCTGTCTTCAAAGCTGAGAGGCGCTCTCACTAGAGAGCAACGCTGCCTACCGACGGACCCAGCAGGCAGATGGACTGGCGCTGTCTCCCCACCAGCTGAGCTGGGTCCTCAGCTGGGTTCTTAGTCTCTGCTGGCCTCTGGTGAGGTGGCTCAGCTCCTTCCAGATTAGGGTGACAATCTCTCCTTTTCGCATGTTCTGCCCTGCTGACAAACTCTTCTCACAGGAATGCCCAGTCCTTCTCCCCCCCCATTAGCCCCTCACCATCAAGCCCCATCCATGCACCCTCTCTTCCAGGAAGCTGCCCAGGGCTCCCACTTCGGGTTCTCCATCTTTGTACTCAGAACCCACTGCTCACTGGCTGCTTAGCAGAATGGGGCTGCCTCTGGCTCACAGAGGGCTGTTGAGGTAGTTGAGGAAATCATTTACTTCCCTGTTCACTGAGAAATATCATCCTTTATTGTTCAAAGTGCTTTGTCTGGAATTTGAACTCATTTCCCCCCCAAATCACTCTTCATGCTGTAAGTTTTGACCTATGGAAGAAAATCCCAGAGTCCTGGCGGGAATCTGTTCCTAGACTTGGTCCAGTCTGGGGTGGGTCTGTGCAGCAGTGTTCAGGGGCCACCTGCCCTCCTCCTTCACACCCGCCCCCCCTTTACACTGACCCCTCAGCCTTGGAAACATGTCTGCTTAAGTCATCCTAGGGCTCCTGTGAGCCCCCTCTGCCTGGTGAGTGGTGATTGTTATAGTAGGTCTTCTAGCTGCCCAGACACTCACCGAGAAATGAATGTACAAATAGCTGCTTGCTTAGCATTGGGGAATCAGCCAGACAGACATAAGTCATTCTATGATGGAACTCAGCCAGGGGCAGCCTGCTGGCTGGGCTACAGTAACATTGAAGGGCTTAGGAGTTGTAGAGACAACACACAGCTTGATTCTAGGGTTCTCTGTCCCCTCATTGCCCTGGGGACTCTACACTGCTTGACTGTGTCCCTGCCATGTCCAGAAAGCTCAGCTCTCCTTCTCACCACCTTCCATGTGTGGGTCATGCCTTCGGCCTGCGTTGGGCTTTGGTTGGCCACAGAGCTGTCTTAGAAGGCTCCCGGGGCACTCCAGGTGCTCACGGTGCATGTGTAGGCTCCAGAGGATCTAGAGGTAAGCAGATGAGCTGCCCTCTCAGCCCCGGCCAAAGTCTGGTGAGGACGGCATCTGTCTTAAGCTGCAGTCCTGGTCATCTGTGCATCAGGGCAGGAAGCACCCATGGGACTCTCTGACCTCAGTGAGGGAGGGGATTTGAGGGAGCCCAGGCTGGGTCTAGCCAGACCTTCCAGGGAGCTCCTTCAGATCTGCTGAGAGCTCAGGGCCTCCCCTCCTCAGATCTCCTTAGGAAAGGAGGGGTCAGCATGTCTTGTCCAGAGCCATGGGTAGTGAAGCTGGTCTTACAGCGGTGCACTGGTGGCTGACAAGAGACCAGAGATGGAAAGGTGTCTTCCCATACCTCATGCACAGAAGCCCGTGTACACTGGATATGTGTTTCTACAGTACAGATTCAGCTTCGGTGTGCCAAGCTTTTAAGTGGCTACCTCTGAGGGTGGGCTTGGGGTTGGTTTTCATTTCCTTCTCTTTGTCATCAGTATGAGATGAGGCTTCCACAATGAGCCTATTATTACTTGCATAATAAGAAAAATAAAGTTATTTTTAAAAGCCAGTGTGTGTCTAAGTGACTGATGTAATGTATTTGCTAGATACAACAACCGGGAACGGTCACAGACCACTGGGAAAGCTTCATGGCTGACAGCGCACCTCCCATCTGTCATCGCGGATGACTGTAGGCGCTCAGTGGCCTGTCATTGTGACTTTAACAAATTACACAAGATAGGAACACATTTTTGTCCAATAACACAGAAGTGGATCACAGTGGCTGGGAGCAGACTGCGCTGTAAATTTGCTGTAGTTTCAGAATTCCACCAGGAAATGGCATTGCCCAAGTGACAATTTGACTACATCTTTCTTGTTTCAATTTATTTACTTTTAAAAACAATTTTTTGTTTGTTTTATGAGATAGAGTCTCTAGCCCAGGCTGACCTGGAATTCACTATGTAGTCTCAGACTGGCCTTGAACTCACAAAGATCTTCCTACCTTTGCCTCCCAAGTGCTGGGATTAAAGGCGTGCGCCACCATGCCCGGTTTAGGTCTCTATTTTATTTATTTGTGGGGATCAGAGGACAACTCTCTGGGTCCACCTCTTTGAGGCAGGGGTTCTCTCTCTGCTGTGCTCGCTGAGAGCTTCTGAGAAATTCTGTCTCCACTTCCCGCCCTGCTGTCAGTGTGTTGAGATTACGGGAGCCTGCCATGGCTTCTAGCTTTTTTACATGTTTGAGCAGTGAGTGCTTTATCCACTGAGCCATTTCCTCAGCCCTGACCAAATCTTCCTTATATTTGCCGTGAACTACATGCTAACCCAAGGACCCTGCTTCACTTGCCCGCCTTCTCACCAGTGTCATGAAGATGTGACAGTTTTCATGTTGTCAACTTGCTTCCTGACACAGAGTGGAACAAACACCTCCGTATGCTCTCATAGACCTGTTTGTATCCTAAGTAACTGTGTATCTTGTCTATGGTAATGGTTTTAATGGGCTAAATTGTACCCTTAAATCCTTGGTTAAAATCTGAGCCCTAATCTCTCAGAATGTGGCAGATGGGTCTTTACAGAGGTGCTGGGATAAGAACATGGATTCACTGGCATGGCCCTGATCCAATATGACTGGTTGGTTGTGGACACATACATACAATGACCTCCTGAGGACACAGGGAGGTGGCGCCATCTGCAAACCCAGGAGGAAGCCCCCCCAATAACTAGGACCCCAGCCTCCAGCTCCAGGTGGAGAAGTGCACTCCCATCGCTGAAGCTACCCTGTCCTTAGTGATTGGTGCAGATGTTTGAAATATAACCAAAGAGTAAATGGAATGTCTAACCAGATGTCTGACCATTTTCCAGGGTTCTCTGCTCAGGCGGTGGGGTCCTGGCTTAGGCTATATGGAGCCACCCCGTGAGCCTCTCAAGAGAGCTGGTATGCCATTCAGTTGGCCTCGTTGAATATGAATCATGACTGGTCATCAACGCTGTGTGCCCGGCCAGCACCTGAGGGTAGGCTTTCTGGTTGTCTTCCATGCACACTTGCACCCAACCATCCCTCTGATCACCCATAAGATCTGCTCTGCTTCTTGCAACCTCCTGTGTCCATTGCTTTACTCTTCTGCAGCCCCCACACTATCTCCTGCTAGTATCTAGAGCAGGGACTCCTCCTCTGAGTGTCCCAGCTTCCCTGTGACAGCACCTCCCACAGCCTTCCACCTTCCAGAATCATCCCTCAGACTCTCCTCCCCCCTCCCCCCTCCTCTCCTGTTCTCTCCTCTTCCCTCTTCTCCAGAGACTCCACTCTTTCCAGGACTCTCCAGCTCTTCCTGTCTCCAGGCCTGTACACTTTGCTCCTACTGCCCAGAGGCCCATGGGCTTCTGCCAACACGCTTGGGCACCAGACCCTTCAGAGGGAACCCAGTTGCTGACCAGTTACCCTATCACTTCCTCTACCAGTATCCCCTGGGGGTGGCTCAGCTTCATGATGTCTGCTGTACCACCTGGATGGTGGGGACAGGGCATATCTTTCCAAGATGGAGGGGGAACCCTGTGAGAACCAGCATCAGCTGGAAGGTGGGGTTTGACTGGTCAATGTGTGTGCGTGCGTGTGTGTGTGTGTGTGTGTGTGTGTGTGTGTGCGTGCGTGCGTGCGTGCGTGCGTGCGTGTGTGTGTGTGTGTGTGTGTGTTGGGGCCCTGAGTCCATTTGGGCTTTAAGCAAGGGGTTCCTGTGCCCTGGACTTTGATGATATTAGAATATAAGGTTTTGGGCTGGAGAGATGGCTCAGCGGTTAAGGCACTTGCCTCCAGTGCCTAAGGCTCCAGGTTCAATTCTCCAGGTCCCACATAAGCCAGACCCACAAGGTGGTGGCCCTGGTGCGTGCTCTCTCTCTCTCTCTCTCTCTCTCTCTCTCTCTCTCTCTCTGCTTGAAAATGAATAAATAAAATATTTTAAAAAAAGAATATAAGGTTTTATGTGGTCCTGTTATCCAAGACCAGGACCAAACGGGAAAGTAGCACCAGCCACTGTTGCTAGGGAAACCCAACATCAGTTGGGCTGTGACCTTAGGTCCTGTCCTATCTAATGCCTCTATGGCTCCAGGAAGTAGGCTGGGTTGTGTGGTATGGAATGTTCCCCCTCCTCTGAAAACCCATAAAAGGATGATGCTCCCTTTATTCTTGGCAAGGTGAAGCTACTCTCTCTGGGTCACTGGCTCTATCATATTCGTCACGGGCTGGAGAGAATGAGAATGGGTGTGACAGGGTCTCTTGCCACTGCAAAGGAACTCCAGATGCATGCACTACTTTGTGCATCTGTCTTTATGTGGGCACTGGGGAATCAAGCCCAGGCCATCAGGCTTTTCAAGCAAATGCCTTTAATCACTGGGCCACCTCTCCAGCCCAAGACACTTTTTTTTTCAAGGTAGGGTCTCATTCTAGCCCAGGCGGACTTGGGACTCATTCTGTAGTTCCAGGTTGGCCTTGAACTCACAGTGATCCTCCTATCTCTGCCTCCCGAGTGCTGGGATTAAAGGCGTGTGCCACCATGCCCAACTCCAAGATACTTTTAAAAATAATTTATCAGATTAAAAAAAATACACGGCCAGGTGTGGTGGTACACACCTCTAATTCCAGGACCTGGGAGACAGAGGAAGGAAGATGACAAGTTTCAGGCCAGCCTGGTCTGTATAGTGCGATTGTCAATAAGATACAATCAGGGCCAGAAAGATGGCTTAGCAGTTAAAGACACTTGCTTGCAAAGCCTGAAAGCCCAGTTTGACTCCCCAGAACTCAGGTAAAGCTAGATGTACAATTGTCTGGAGTTTACAGTGGAAGGAAGCCCAGGTGCTTCTATCCTCTCTCTCTCTCTCTCTCTCTCTCTCTCTCTCTCTCTCTCTCTCTCTCTGCCTCTTTCTCTCTGCTTCTCTTTTTCATAAATAAATAAATATTTTAAAAAGATGAAAATAATAAGCTCGGGAGCAGGAGGCAGCTGGTCACACTGTGCCCATAGTCAACAAGCAGAGAGGGAGGAACGCTGGTGCTCAGCTGGCTTTGCTAGGAGCCCAGACCAATGGGGTGTGCCACATTGAGGGTGGATCTTCATACCTCCGTTAAACCTCTCTGGAAACATCCTCACAGACATACCTTGAGTTCTGTCTCCTAGGTGATTACAGGTTAGCTCTGAAGATTAACCATCAGAGTAAATCAATATTTAAAAATAAAAAAGTACAGTAGAGAGCCATAACAATAAAAGTAGCTCTTAATCCCAAATAGCCTCTTTTGGTCTAAAAAAAAAATAAAGCAATGAGCTACTGAAGGCTGGCTCTCAGATGTCACAGTCATATGACTACCCCCTACCCCATATTCAGCTGACCAATGGGGATTCCTTCTAGGAGGAACTTGCCCCACCCCCACATTGTGGGCAGAAACCTCTCTGGCACACTCACATCCTGAGCCCCAAGACCACTTGTTGCAAGAGATCAGTGTCCCATCTCCTTAAAAAGCAGCTTTAAGCATTGTAGCTGTTTGCTCAGTGGTTAGAGTGCCTGCCTAGCATACAGGAAGCTCTGGGTTTGATCCCCAGCATTGCATAAACCTGGCATGGTGGTACTCACCTGCCATCCCATTACTGGGGAGGTGGAGACAGGAGGATCACAAGTTCAAGACTTACATAGGTTGGTTGAGGACAGCCTTATACATGCTTTTGTCTCAGGATAAATAAAAGTTAATTAAAGAAATATCTTTCTGGAGAGATGCTCAGCGGTTAAGGTGCTTGCCTGCAGAGCCTAAAGACCTGGGTTAGATTTGTCGGGTCAGGACGAAGTAGGAACAGAAAGAGCTCAGAAGCAGAAAAAAATTTATTGCCACGGACTTGCAAGCTAATCTATTAGGGATGGGACCAGACTGGGGAGCTGGGACTGTGTCCCCCAAATGTTGGCTGGCAGGTTTTTTTAAAAGAGAGAAACTGCAAACGGGTGCTGACCAGTGGCCTGAGGGAGGAATTGGGGAATCTTAACAGGATTGGTCAGGTCCAGGTGAGATGTCCTGGGGTCCACTCTTAGGAACTAGTGGTCTTGGATGTGAGGGAGATCTGGCTGCGACATCTGTCACCCATTGATGGCCAGGGCTGGTTGGGCTGAACTGGCTGGCTAGGTGGGTGTCCCCTTCCTCCCTCATTGTTCCACGTGCATCCCTCCTGAAGCTGGCGCTTGGTCAAAGAGGACAACCTTCCCTGAATAGAGGAGGACTGGTCTTCGGTCAAAGGTATACAAGTAGCTGCGCTCCCCTGCTAGAACCTCCAAACAAGCTCTCAAGGATCTAGTGGTCTTAAAATCAGGATGTTGGCAAACTGCCATGGTGACTTTAACAGGATTGGTTGGACCCAGGGGTGGGGTCGGGTAGCAGGGACCTGTCATTACAGCAGCAGCTAGAATAATAATACTTAAGTCATTTTGACATGGATACTGAGGAAACTAGAAACAGGTAGGTTATTTTGACCTGGGTGCTGGGGGAAACTAGGAGCTGAATGGTTGGGTTGGGGGCCCAGGATAGTTGGCAGTTTTTCCTGGAAAAGGGGGTTACAGAGAAGTCATAACAGTTAACAAAATGGAGGCCCTCTGGCCAACCCTAGCCCTTCAAGATTCCTCAGTACCCACATAAAGCCAGATGCATATGGTGCATACATCTAGAGTTCATTTGCAGTGGTTGGAGGTCCTGAAAAGCCTATTCTCTACCTCTGTCTCTCTTCTCTCTCTCTCTCTCTGCTTGAAAATAAAGAAATAAAATTATTGTTTAAAAAATATCATGGCTGGGTGTGGTGGCCTTTAATCCTGGTACTTGGAAGGCTGAGGTAGGAGGATCACTGTGAGTTAGAGGCCAGCCTGAGTGAGACCCTACCTCAAAAAAACCCTGTCTGTCTGTCTGTCTGTCTGTCTGTCATCTATCTCGTTAGACAACACCCAAGACACCACCTGTAGCAGGAGCCCCAAGTGCCATGTCCTGGTGGGAGGTCAGCTCCACTCCCCTTCCTGCTACTGGGTGGATCCTTCTGGAAGCTTCCCCAGGCCCAACCATCCCAACCTTAGTCGGCCTCCCTCTCTGGGGCCACTTCCTATGCAGATGTTCAATCAGGGGTCTCTGGCCGAAGGGAAGGTGGGGACAGGTGGGGAGAGGGCACCCAGCCAGGTCCCCAGGCCGCCCGCCCACATGACTCACTGCGAACCCCAGGCCCCCGGCCGCCTGCCCGCCCGCCCGCGGTGCTGCTAATTACAGCCCCCAGGCCCCCGCCGCCCCCGCCGCCTTTGAAGCGCCCCCCGCCCGCCCCGGCCCGCACCCTAATTGCCGCTTCCCGCCGCCGCAGCTGCAGCGCTGCGCTCGCGGCCCCGGAATCTCCGCGCTGCGCGGTGCTGCGCTCCCCGGCTTTTACGGGTTTACGGTAATGCGGGTTAATCTGTAAAGAATTTTAAGAACAGGCTCGCTGCGCGCGCCGAGGCCAGGGCGCTGGGCTTTCCTGGAGGGGGAGCTGGTGGTCGCAAGTGGAAATGACAGGCAGCCTGGTGGCCTGGGCACTGTGACCGAGGTCCTGCCATTTGTCCCGCGCCCTGCAAGCATGTGGATGGCTTGCCAGGGGGGCGCCCATATCTGTCAGATAAGCAGTCAGCAGATGCCCAAGGCTGTCATAACCTCCTTCCATGACTGGCTAATAAAACTGGGGTAAGGGCTGGAGAGATGGCATACCGGGTAAGGCCTTTGCCTGCAAAGCAGAAGGACCCAAGTTGGATTCCCCAGGACCCACATAAAGCCAGATGCACAATGTGGCGCATGTGTCTGGAGTTCATTGGCAGAGGCTGGAGGCCCTGGTACGCCCTTTCTCTCTCTCTCAAATAAATAAATTAAAATATTAAAAAATAAGCTGAGCGCATGACACATGAAGAGTCCGGTATTTGAGATAAACCTAAAGCCAGTGATTGCAAGGCTTATCCATATCCACCCCTTGATGCTGTCCTACAGGGTAGGGTCTTTGAGTGATGCCCCCCCCCCCATTGACAGCCTGCTTTTGGAAATGAATGATCTCTTGGGGTCAGGGGTGGGGTTCGATGTTCAGAAGAATCATGAGGGGTGATGTGGAAGTAAAAAGACAGATAATGTTAAATGGATTTGGAGACCGACAAGACTTTTGACCTCTGTCACTCAAGTGTAACACTGTATTCTAGAATTTTCTAGTCAGTGACTATACAGTGAGAGCGCACCAAGGTAACAGTTCAGAAATTCAGGAGTCTTGAATGAAAGGAGTCTTGAAAGGTCTTGAATGGTGTAAAGGAATTGTGGGGCAGTGTGTATAAAGCCTGACAACCCAGGTTCAGTTCCTCAGTGCCCAAGTAAAGCCAGATCCACAAAGTGGTGCACACATCTGAATTCATTTGCAGTAGCAGAAGGCCCTGGCATGCCCATACTCATCCTCTTTGTCTGTCTCTCAAATAAAGAAAACATTTTAAAATATTTTTTTATTTATTCATTTATTTTCAAGGAGAGACAAACTATGGAAGGTAAGAAATATGTTAAATGTACTTTGCTGTTAGAATCACTTTACTCTATATCTGGCAATACACCTTTAAAACATGTAGCATACCTTAAATATATATATAATAAAAATAAATACCAGGAGCGTCATAGGGCAAATTCAATATACCTCCCTGGTGATAGTGAGCAGACTGGAGGAGCTCAGGTCACCAGAGGAAACCTCCCCGGATCTCCTTGAACTCTGGCTGTGACATACTTTCCTGTGTCCTGGGAGGGATTACCTGGGTGGAGGCCATACTGAGGAGTCTCAGAGAGATTTATGGGGTGTTATTACAGGGCTGAATGTTGTGGGAACAGAAATAAGTGCACAGTGCTTGTCACACCTACCTAGGGATCAGAGAGAATCCATGACAAGACCCCATCTGAGTCCATGCTATTGGTCCCATTGAGATTTCTCAACAGGGGCTCTTTTTTTTCTTTTCTATTTTTTTCTTCCTTTCTTTTTAGTTTTGATGAATAAAAGTTGGGGTTTGGTTTTCATATAGATTATGCACAGACATTAAGAGAGGAGGAGACATGTAAGATAGTACTTGCCCTGGAGTGGGTGTGGACTTTTTAGGAAAGAGTTGTCCAAAATGGTTGTTTCTAGGTTTTAAAAATTCAACTCAGAACCGGGTGTGGTGGCACATGCCTTTATTCCCAGCACTCAGGAGACAGAGGTAGGAGGATCGCCGTGAGTTAGAGGCCATCCTGAGACTATATAGTAAATTCCAGGTCAGCCTGGGCTAGAGCGAGACCCTACCTCAAAAAACTAATAATAAAATTAAAAATCAATTTAGGAGAATCCTTCACCCATATAGCCACACTCTGGCTTGAAGAGTAATAAAAGCACAGCATGTCTGCTACAGAGAGATCAGCTCAGGGGCCTCCCCCCACTCACCTTCCTCCTTCCCCCTTGCTCCTCTCTCCTCCTCATCCTTCTTTCTCAGCTCTCTGCAACCTGCAGAGGTGTGCCTGGGAAGAGAGTTCAGGGAGCCCTGCTCTAGCTATAGTCTGTGGTCATCAGGCCCCTTTAGAGCAGGGGAGTGTGTGTGTGTGTGTGTGTGTGTGTGTGTGTGTGTGTTGTGTGCAGACATGCAGAAGCATACTCACACCCTCTAGACAGAGAGCAGAGAGGTGCACTTATCACATGACTGGGCTCATGTGATGATGGGGCTGGTGAGTCCTATCTGCACCCTGGGTACAGTTAGCCTTGTAGATGAAGCCTGAAGGCTGACTTCATTCTTTTACTTAGGACCTTCAAGTGATTGGATTGGCCTGCCCACACAGGGATGGGTCATCTGCTTTACTCTCATCTAAACATGACCTTGACGGCAACAGGTCATGCAGCTTTGGCTAAATATCTAGGTAGTACAACATAGCCGGATTGACTCAGAATTGACCACTGCAGTAACACATTTCAGAGCACCATGCATTTCCTAAACCAATGTGCTTTCTCTCAGGACGTTTCTCATGGGCTTTGAGCAGTCAGTCCTGGACCCTGGAAGCCTGGGCACCTGTCCTGAGAATGTGAGCCTTCCATTTCCTTCCTGCTGGGGTTGATGTTTTATGGAACCTCCCTTCCACTCCAGTGATAAAATACTTCTTTTAAAAAAAGGTCAGGGGGGTGGAAAGATGGCTCAGCAATTAAGGTGATTGCCTCCAGAGCCTAGAGAACCAAGTTTGATTCCCCAGTATCTATGTAAGCCAGATGCACAAAGTGGCACATGCATCTGGAATTTGTTTGCAGTGGCTAGAGGCCCTGGCACACCCATACTCTCTCTTTGTCTCTGTCTGTATCTCTCTGCTTGCAAATAGATAAATAAAATATTTAAAATTTAAAAAGCTAAGGGCTGGAGAGATGACTCAGAAGTTAAGGGTACTTGTCTGCAAAGTTTGATGACCCAGGTTCAATTCCCCAGCACCACTTCAAACCCGATGCACAAAGTGTCCATTTGCAGTGGCTGAAGGCCCTGGTGGGCCATACTCACTCTCTTTCTGCCTACCTCTTTCTCTCATAAATAAATAACAAATTTTAAAAAGAAAGGTTAAAAGGTAAAAAGACAAGCTTAGGGTAGAAAATTAGCGTCTTCATGTTCAGACAAACTGCAGAGGCTCTTTGACTTGGAATTCACGGTTGAATCCTGAGGTCCTCACGGTGTTGATATTGTGTTTATGCATTCCAGACCCCTTCTCCAATCTCCCCAAACCAGAGACTCATGTGGGCTTTTGTGGTATATTTGCTGTGAGGTGGGAATCTGCATGCTGGTATCTGGTGTGTGTGCCCAACAGCACAACTGACAAGGACATCAGACACCATGAGTATCTGGACAGCAAGTCTGGGAGAGCTTCCGGGATAAAGAGGAATGTTACAGACGGAAGAAAAGGGAAATCTGTAGTCTATAATGTTCATGAGCAACTCAGTGTGGAGACACGACACACACGGGCAAAATCACGCGGAGAAATGGGGTCACCACCACAAGATTTGCTCATACAATGTATCTAATTATTGACAATAAAGACATCAAAAAATACAAAATGGGCATTGGGAGATTATTCAGTGGTTAAGGCCCTTGTTTGCAAAGCCTGATGGCCCTGGGTTCAATTCCCCAGTATCCATGTAAAGCCAGATGCACATTTTCAGTTTGTTTGCAGTAACAAGAGGCCCTAGCACACCATTCCCTCTAGTTTTTTCTCTGCTTTTCAGATAAATAAGTACTGAAAAAACCACCCAAACTGTAGGAGAATGGACTGTTTTGCAGATAATGTTGATAAAACTTTACTACATGGAGGAATAAAACATGACCTGTGTCTGTATACGTGAAATAAGCATAAATGCAGCACAGATCTGAAACTGGCCAAAAGCCATAAAGTTGGTTAAATATCAGGTTCAGGGAAAGAGAAAATAAAAGCACTTGGTAAAATCCAATTTTCCTAAGAAATTTTAATATACATTCTGGAGAAAACTTAAGTATTTACAAAAACCAATAAATCATATGACCTCTTGGCAAACTTTAATTAGCAAGGACAGAAAATAAGAATATGGTTCTTCCTTCCACCCATCGGCTGCTCGGGCTTGTGACTTGCTCTCACATCCTCGACATCGGAACCCAGTTTCCTTGGCTTTACATGGTGGACTGAAGTCCAGCGGCTCCCAGGGAGCCTTCAGACCTTTAGGGCTGGATTGGGACTGCTGAGGCCTCCAGCCATGTGGACGGAACAGCTACTGGTTCCTTCACCTGTGGGCCTGCAGACTGCCATTGTTGGACTGTTGTAAGCTACCCCAATAAGTTTCTCTTTTTATTATATAAAAAACAAAGAATATGCAACATTAGGGCCTGAGGAGATAGCTTGATGGGTAAAGTGCTTACCTTGCAAGTATTAAGACCTGAGTTTGATTCCCAGGACACACACACACACACACACACACACACACACACACACACACACACACACACAGACACGCTGGGGGTGGTCATGCAAACTTGGTACTAGTGCTGGGGAGGCAGAGACAGGCAGATCCCTGGAGCTCACTAGTCAATCAGTCCAGAATGATTGGTGAGCTCCAGGCCAATGAGACACCCTGTCTCAAAAAGTTTCGGATACGATCCATAACCCTTATCCCGTGGACTGGTCCAGCAAGCTCAGTGAGGAGGGCCCCCATCGGGTTGGGGACAGGGATGAGGGAAATGGGGGTACCATCACAAGACTTGCTCATACAATGTATCTAATTATTGACAATGCATATGGAAAAATATTTTTAAAAATTTTTTATTTATTCATTTTCAAGCAGAGATAGATAGATAGATAGATACATAGATAGATAGATAGAGAGAATGCATCAGGGCCACCACCTTGTGGGTCTGGCGTATGTAGGTACTAGGGAATTTGACCCGGGGCCTTAGGCACTGGAGATGAGTGCCTTAACCGCTGAGCCATCTCTCCAGCCCCTGGAAAAATATTTTTTAAGTGGTGGATAACACCCAAGGTTGTCCTTTGGCCTCCACGTGAATGTGCACACACATACAAACACACAAATAATATAGAGTATGCAACATTAAATGAGAAAAATAATATAATCTAAGATGTAGAGGAGATTGGCTTTATTTTAAGAGAATATGTTAAATTTTTTGGCATTTCATTTCAAAATTTGAAAGTGTGAGATTTTCTGTGAAAGAATAAGACATCAATATTGCCTGATCCAGGAAAGAGTAGAAAGCAGGGCATTTGGAGGGTGAGAGGTAGAACAGTTGTTTAGTATGCATGAGGCTCTGGGCTCTAGCTTCAGCAACACACGAGAGAGAGAGAGAGAGAGAGAGAGAGAGAGAGAGAGAGAGAGCGCCAGGTATGGTGGTGCCCACCTTACATCCCAGCACTTGGGAAGCTGAGGTAGGAGGATCGCCGTGAGTTTGAAGCAGACTGGGGCTATAAAGTGAGTTCTAGGTCAGCCTGGGCTAGAGTGAGACCCTACCAAAAGAAAGAAAGAATGAATGAAAGAAAGAAAGAAAGAAAGAAAGAAAGGAAAATTAACATTGAAAATTTAAGATACAAGTACCTGATAACTGCACAAAAATGAACCCATTTTCTTAATCCTAACAGTAACCAGTTACAAGTGGAAATGGGGGAATTATGTTCACAAGAAAGATGACATCATAAGTAAATTTGTAGGATATTTATAGGAAAGCTTTGAGGGGAGAGAGAGAGAGAGAGAGAGAGAGAGAGAGAGAGAGAGAGAGAGAGAGAGGGAGAGAGAGAGAGACAGACTATGGAGAGGGAAGACTTCTTATTTTAAGCATGTCCATAATTCTCAAATTAATCTCAGACATTGTTTGGGAGGCAAAGAAGGGGATCAGATTATCTTTATATATTACTTATTTTGAGATAGTTTTGTTAAGTTGCCCAGGCTAACCTTGAACTTCTGGGTTCAAGTGATTCTCCTGCCTCAGCCTCTCAGTAGATGGGACAAGTGCATGGCACTACACCCAGCTGTGGGATGTGTGAGAATTTGAGAATTGATAATACATTTAAAATATTTTACTACTTGTTTACAAGGGGAGAGAGAGAATAGACACACTAGGGCCTCTTTCCTCTGCAAACAAACCTCAGACACATGTGCCGCTTTGTGCATCTGGCTTTCTGTGGGAACTAGGGAAAGTTCCCTGGGTCATCAGACTTTGCAAGCACAAGTGCCTTTAACTGCTGAGCCATCTCTCCGGCCCCTGACAATACATTTTAAATTTTATTTCTTTATTTGTTTGTTTATTTGAGAGAGACAGAGAAGGAGAATGGGTGCATTAGGGCCTCTTGCCTCTGTAAGCAAACTCCAGACACATACACCACTTTATTTATGTGGCTTTACATGGGCATTGGGGAGTTAAACTTGGGCCATTAGGCTTCGCATTCAAGCACCTTTAACTGCTGAGCCATTACTCCAGCCCCGAGGATTGCTGATACATTTTATTTACCTTTGAGACAGGGTCTCACTGTATCTCAGGCTGATATGTGTGAGTCTCCTGACTCAGCCTTTGAAGTGCTGAGAATATAAACACACATCCCCACACATGGCTCCCCACATCTGGCTTCACATGGGCACTGGGGAATCAAACTCAGGTCCTTCAGCATTGCAGGCAAGCGCCCCAACCGCTAAGCCATCTCTTCAGCCCTGCTAATACATTTTTGAAAGGAGAAACTAGTGTATGTGTCTTTTACCTACAGTTTGAACACTCGCGATGAGTCTTGTCATCAAGATCATACAATGCTGGCAGAGGAAACAGAGACAGGGATGAACGGAATGGACCAAGTGTACCGAAGAGCTTAACGTGCCGTAGCTGTGGGATCCGAAGGCAGAGGGGAAGATGTCTGCAGTGAGCAGTGTGTGCTGCACGTAGACCCCTGATGGCAGGAGGAAGTGCATTCATCCACACACGCATGCAGGAGCGTGGCGAAGGCAGCTCAAAATTTAAAACCTGTACGTCCTCAAAAATGCTGCTAAGTAAAAATGCTAAATGCCTGGCAAAATGACCTGTTAGACCAAAGCATCAAAAAGAGAAGCAAGCTGGGTGTGGTGGCCACACCTGTCAGCCTGGCGCACGGAGGTGAGGCAGGAAGATTAGCAATTAAGGACCAGCTGGAGCTACATGAGTCTTGTCCTGTCTCAAACACACACACGCGGAGAGAGGGAGAGGGAGGGAGGGAGGGAGGGAGGGA
>PVHP010020129.1:10523-31125 GCA_004024765.1 Zapus hudsonius | reverse complement strand
ATTAGGTAAATAGGTTGAAGGAACTTAAGCTTTTATATAATTTCTGTCATGGATAAGACATAATTGTCTTATGTTTATAAGAATCATTACTGTATATCAGGTTAATTAAGGTCTAATGTTAAGCTAACATTGGTTGTCACATGTTTTCTTTTTCAAAACCAGATTGATATTAGAACTCAGCTGTTCTAATTCAACAATGTCCAGACTCTACTTTATTGTGAGTAATTAGAGTCTCTATCTAAGATATTATTTCAACAATTGTCTTATTTTGTGTATTTAAAACTCTTTAAGACATTCCCTACTCCAGGGTACAAGTTCAGACATCTGAGGAAGACTATTTCAGCCTCTACACTTTGAGTTTCCAAACCCTCCTGAATAATTGGTATGTTTTCCAACATAGATGCTGTTTTTCTAGACTGTTCTTGATCTGGTGACTTCCAGGTTAGATCTCTATATATGGACTTATTGCTGAAAATGCTTCAAAAACTATGTTTGTCTATAGTAACACATGTGCTGTTATTAAAATAAAATGCTATATCTATTTCTCTTGATAACTATTAATATATGTCTTGTGCGATGCAAGCCATACAGAAACCATCTCAGACAATATCAGATGCTATGATGCCATTAAGTGAACAATTCTGGGGATGGATCTGAGTTTCCACAGTGGAGAGCAACCTGATGGACACCCTATGTGGAACACTCCCCACTTCTGGGGGGAGCTATCCCACCTCCTGCCTCACAATGTGAGACAGGACAAAATCTTGGCAATATGTAATATGGCTAATGGGTCTCTCTCTTGGGCCTTAGATAGGGACCCTCCCCTCTCTGAGGAATACCCCCAGTTGCCTTAACTTCATGTCCTATTCAGCAGGAAAAAGACCAGAGAGAGATTTATTTGTCCCCATTTCCCAACAGTATCCTCAAGAGAGGGGGGAATTATATAAGTTTAGGAGTGAGACCCCACAAAGGTTGCCAAGGACCTGGGAGATTTGGCTATGTCTTTCCCATTGGGGAGACCTGCCCCACATAAATAATCGCTTGCAGGATGATACCCATAAAGCAAGATATTTGTGCTTCTTTACAGGAATGTGGGGACTCTTGAGGATGCAAGCTGCCTCCCATGTCTTCTAAAGGTCCAGAGTGCAGTTATCTTTATATAAACGATAGGACTTGAAGCAGCTGCTCCCAAATCTATGCAGCCAAAATGACGCCCTGCCCCCACTGAAGCTGCTGCTGCAGCTAAATGGCACCCTACCCCTTCAGGCCATCGCCCCCACTCTGCTGAGAAGGACAAGAAACAGCTACCCTGGCCCTGAGACTTGATATTGCTGGAGCAGAGATGGACATTAACAGAGTCTAATCAAAACTCCCTTCAAGCAACTGTTAAAATCTTTGTGTGGAGTGGTCCTCCAAATTAGACAAGCACTAAATGTGTTGTGTTATTTCTTGGGGATAAAAAAGTTCTATACTATGTTTTATGTTATTTCTTGGGGGGTAAGAAAGTATTATACTATGTTCTATGTTATTCCTTAGTGGCTAAAAATATGATACTATATGTTATATTATTTCCTAAGGTAGGGGGGACTAAAGAAATTGTGCTTTTGTATTATGCTTTTGTTAATCATACAGGAGTTAATGTAGATTCCCTTAAAAAGTTCGAGCAGAACTTAAACCAGCAAAGGGGCTCAGAGAGCAGGATAAAGCCTCCTCAATCTTGGTTCATACAGTCTCCATGGCTAGGCTAATTGCTCTTAAGTCAATGAGATACAGCTCATGGCATTGAGGGTCCAGATATTGTCTCCTCAACAGTAATTTTCTCTCAGGATATGAGGGGCCCACTTTGGAGGCTCGCTCCTTGGTCTGGGGTCTGAGGGGTTCTGTTTAGAGCTAAACTCCCCCACGATTATGAAGAGTATGAGGTGGTCCCAGAGTGTGTGGCCAAACGCTCCTGCTTACAAGCAAACAGAAAAGAGTGAGATGTAGGACCCAGCCTGGCTGCATATCTGAGAGCTAAGCTTTAATATGCATCCGGATGAGATCATGGTAGCTCCTGCCTTTGTTCCTAGCACACCTGTGCCCCCAGGAGGCAGGGGGATGGCTGAAGGCCCTAAATCCTGTTTACAATTGCTAATAGGTTTTACTCCTGCTGGCTGAGTTTTTGTAGCTGTGTTCCTGTTTACTGAGCCCCCTTTGTGTAAGAGATAAGGCAATGCAACACATCCCTAGATTGTATATAAGGCTGGATGTGAAAATAAAGTTTTGAGATCTGCTTGGACACTTCTCCCGGCTGCGTGTCCAGCTGTCGCGCTCACCTTTCCTCAATGGAGCCAGGTCTCCTGCTGGCCAGAGAGACAGGCTCCCTTAGCAGGGGGCCAGGGACCCTTGCGGTAACATCTGGATAAGCACCCAACACCCAACCCACTGTGGGTCCTCCTCAGTGGGCTTGCTAGAACAGTCCATGGGATTGGGGGTTAAGGTTTGTATGAGAGGTAGAGAGTATTTTTTTTCTTTGTGTGTTGTTGCTGAGGAGGGGCATAGCTCTGGGCCTTCTCCCCCATTATGACTCTTATAATCTTTCTCTCCCTCTTCCAATCAGATCCTGAGTCATGGTGGGTGAGTTTTAAGTCTGTATTATTGTTGACATATTAAGAGTCTCTGGACTTCTGCTTTGGGTTGTGTTGGGTATCATTGGTCCCTATTTCCATTGACCTTTCATGGGTTATCTGACTTGCTGTGGTGGTAGGTCTCTTGTTTATTTGCCACTTTCTCAAAGTTCATTTGGGGTCTACATGACAGGCCTGGGGTGGCTCATCTCCTGCCAAGATGTAATCCATCATCCCTTGACTTTTTGGTGGGTTGTCCACCATTGGGTTGTCCACGGCTCTTGATGCCTTCTGAAAAATACAGAGTTTCCATCAGAGAGTGAAATGATTATAGGTTAAATGAGACATACATTGCAAATTTGGCAAGATTCTAATGGGTGTAGCTTCTCTGTAGCTCCCTGGCAGTGGAAATTTCCCCTCCGAGCCCGGGTTCTTGGTCCCCATAAGATTTTTCCATAGAACCCTGTTCTAGTTAATTTGTACTATAAAAAGTTCTGTATATCTATATCTGTGAAATAGTGCTATAGATAAATATATTTGCATAATCCATTTGGGATAATGGCTTTCAACTTCTTAAAATTGCCTGGGATTGATTCCCCAATATCCACATAAAGTCAGATACACAAAGTTCATATTCTCTCTGTCTCTGTCTCTGTCTCTCTCTCTCCTTACAAATATATAAATAAAAATAAATATATTTCAAATAAAAAATCCTCAACTGTTTTTAACTTAATCTCCTTCAATAACAATTATTTTAAAAATGATTTATTTATTTATGTCTTTTATTTATTTATTTGTATAATAAAGTGAGGGAAAGTGATTAAGAGAGACAGAGAGAGGAGTACCAGGGCTGCAAACAAACTCCAGATGCATGTGCAATTTATGCATCTGGCCTCATGTGGAAACTCAGGTATCAAACCTGGGCTAGTAATTTTGCAAGCAAGTTCCTTTAGACACTAGGCCATCTTCTGAGGCCCCAAAATAATTCTATAGGGACCAGTGGGGTACATATAATTACATGAGGATTTATACATTTTAATTTTTTCAGTAACAGAGTGTGCACTGGGAAGAAGGCTCACTGGGTAGAATGCTTGCATTGTAAGCATGACCATTGAGTTCTGATCCCCAGCACCAATGTTTAAAAACAAATGTAACTGGCCAGGTGCAGCAGTACAAGTTTGTAATCCCAGTGCTAAGGAGGCTGAGACAGGAGCATCCTTGGGGCTTGCTGGCTGGCTAGTCTAGCCAAATCCATCCGCTCCAGATTCAGTGACTCTTTCTCAATAAATAAATAAATAAATAAATATTGAATGAGGAAGACACTCAACATGAATCTCTCTGGTCTGCACATGTACCCACACATACACAGTCCATATATGTGCCCACACACATATAAACAAAGACCACACACACACACACACACACACACACACACACACACACACACACGAGCATGAAAAAAAGACAAAAGAAACAAAGCTAAAGATAACCAGCTTTAAGTTGCATATCTAAAGTTGGTCAGTTTTACTTTAGAAACTTACTACATGGCACCACAATGACAGGCATGTTAACAAGATATTGAAGTTGTAACTGATCCACTTAACTTTCTCTCTGTTCATATTTCTAATGGCCTTTATCTAATCAAGGATGGAATTAATTCTAAAACTAGTAACACACATTCAAATCACGTCATAAGTATTGCATCTAGATGCATGATCGGTAGATAATAAGTATCTTATTTTATCCACTTGGAAACAAGGATTTCAGTTCAAAATGCCAATGTGAACAAAATAGACTTTTTCAAACAATTCAAGGTAGATCACTACCATTTCTTTTAACTTGGTTTCCTGTAAGTATTTCACCACATTGCTAAAAAATGGCCATAGAGTTCAATACACCAGTAATCAGTAGTGGCTTGCCACTTCCTATTCTTTCAAGTTCAAATATCGCAAGAACATCCCAAGCATCATTTCAGTCATAAACAGAGTTTCCCTATACTCATGCTCCCTGGTTTCTCAATTGACTCAACATATATGTATCTCTGGTTAGACCCAGTGAAATAAGTTGAGACAAAATTTGAAAAATTCAAAACTTTCAGAAATTATTGAAATAATTAATATTTTCACACTAATCTCTTAGCACATACAGAAGCTTTCCTTCTCTCTTTAAAAATGCAAACTACTTTCATTGAACTTAATTGATTATGGAAATAAATTCTATCAGATACTTAGAAAAATAATTCTACTGATTTTCCAACATCCTTATTTTATATGTTGAGCATTTCACTTAACCTCTGTATTCCAATTTTCTCACAAAAAGATATATCTAACCTTAAGATGAACTCTAACTTGAACTAAAATGAACATTTATTAATCCTATAATAAATTAACATATATAAAGATTTAAAAACCGCTATGTTTTTTGCATCTTGAAGTTAATGGGTTTTGAAATTGTGAGATAAAAATGTGAGAAATAACTTTCCATATGTATCTTTCTCTTAAATACAAATTAAGCAATACCAAAAATGCTGTTTCAAATATTTATGCCCTTAAGTTTAACAGATGGTGGTTAGTGTGATTCCAGAAAATATATTACAAATAACAAAGCTTAAGGCCTTTAACACCAAGGACAGAGTGATAAATATTTATTCGAAATATTTGGTATATAAACATAGTCATTGTTTTCTCTTTTTGTTTAATTTAGAGGACTATTTTTTGTGATTGAAAACAATAAAGATCAAGAAGAACAAAGGAATTTAAAAAAATAAACTTGTGCTGGAGAGATGGCTCTGAAGTTACAGCACCTGCATACAAAATCAAAGGACTCAAATTCAATTCCCCAGTACCTAAGTAAAGCCAGATGCATAGGTGGCACATGCATCTGGATTTTGTTTGCAAAGCCTGGAGGTCCTGATGTGCCCATTCTCTGTGTCTTTATTCTCTCTCTCTCTCTCTCTCTCTCTCTCTCTCTCTCTCTCTCTCTGCCTCTCTCTCTTTCTGTCTCTGCTTGCAAATAAATAAATGCATATATAAAAATATTTTTTAAATTAAACTTGTATTTTTTATTATTAAAAATTAGAGGGCTGGAGAGATGGCTCAGCGGTTAAGGCACTTGCCTCCAGTGCCTAAGGCCCTGGGTTCAATTCCCCAGTACCCACATAAGCCAAATCCACAAGGTGGTGGCCCTGGTAAGCTCTCTCTCTCTCTCTCTCTCTCTCTCTCTCTCTCTCTCTCTCTCTCTCTCTCTCAATCTCTCTCTCTCTCTCTCTGTCTCTCTCTCTCTCTGTATCTCTCTGCTGAAAATGAATAAATAAAATATTTAAAAAATTAGAGTGTCTGATGTTACCTACACAAGAGGTGCATAATAGGAGGGAAAAATAATGACATCAAAATAGAAGACAACAAGTTGGAAAGAAGGAATTTAGTAGAAGAGACATTTTGAATGGGGAGAAAAAGGCACGGTATTGGGAGAGTCTTATGATCATGGCATATTGTTTATGTTTATGGAGGTGGTCAATAAAATTATTTTAAAAATTAGGGGGAAAATTCAGTGATTCATTGTAAATTCTGCATTCAGATCTTTGTCTACATGAGATACAGAAAAAAAGAGTGGTGATGCATGCCTTCCTAGCACTCTAGAGAAAGGTAGGAGGAGCACTGTGAGTTTGAGACTACTTGATGAATTATTCCAGGTCAGCCTGGGCTAGAGTGAGACCCTAACTTGAAAACAAAACACTAAACAACTTTGTAGCTTCCAACTGCTGCAAACAAACTAAATATGAATATTCCACTCTTTGCATCTGGCTTTATTTTGGTACTTGGGATTTGAACCCAGATCATTATGCTTCATAGGAAAATGCCTTATCCACTGTGCCCTCTCCCCAGCTCTATATTCTTTGTTTTTAACTTTTCAGAGAAAAAAGTTTTAAAGATAATATTTTGTCAGTCATGCAACCTTTTAAAAATAATTCATTTATTTATGAGAGCAATGAGGAGAGAGAGAGAGAGAGAGAGAGAGAGAGAGAGAGAGAGAGAGAGAGAGAGAGAGAGAGGGAGAGAGAGAGAGCACTAAGGCCTCTAGCCACTGCGAGACAATAAGTGCCACCTTGTGCAACTGGCTTTATGTGGATGGGTACTGGGGAATCAAACCAGGGTCCTCAGGTTTTGCAGGCAAGCACTGTTTAACTGTTGAGCCATCTCCCCATCCCAATGCGAACTTTTTATAATGCTACTACATTTTACTTCATCAGATGGATTAGTATTGCAGTTGATTTAGACCTTTTTTTTTTTTTTTTTGGTCTGAAGGAAGGATGAATAAATCAACTCCTTTAAGTATCTCCCAGCTTTTTAATTCTATTTTAGATAAGTAGCTTCTTCTCAACTTCCTCTCTCTATTCCCATGTCTTTCAGGTAGGTCAGCTGTACTATGAGTCCAGCTTACTGTAGTGATGATATACCACAACCTGGAGGCATTTCACCACCTTGTGTACAGCCATGTCCTCCCCTTGTGAGACTGGAGGTGATGGTCTATAGGGTAATGGGAGTTCTGTGTTTAGGTAGGAAAGGGAGAGAAGAGGTACACTTTGACAAAGAAGAAGATGAGATAGTCCAGAGGGAATGGAAGTGTCCTCCTGATTGCTGCTCTCATTGTTTGATCTCCTCTTAGTTATCATACTCAAAGATGCTGCCATAATTTAAATTTCTATAATGGCTGCATTTTACAACTATCTCATTAAATTCTAAAACTTACTAATCAGCTTTTGTAAGTTTTTTTTTGTATCAGTGAACTTTAGCATACCACTCATTATTATATGCTTAATGACAGCAGAAAATGTTAAACAACATGTTCCTAGACCAGATTGGGTCTAATAACACATGTTTGCCTAACCCTCCCAAGGATGGAAGGATTGAGAGGAGTGCCCATCTCAGCTTTCAAGGATAAGTTTTCAAGTTGAAATGTATTATTATGAGTATATTGTAAGTAATAAAGTGATAAAAACTATATGTTTCTTTTTAAGCTGTTATATCTTTGTATTCACTAATATATTATACCTTAATAACCTAATGTATGACATAAAAATCACATCCCAATATTATACAGAGGACTGAATCAAAACAATTTGCCATATTGATGTAGAGTACAAAAATGTAATACAATCTTTTATCAAATAAGTTAGATTGATAAAAGTACCTTTTAATCTGTATGATGAAGTATTGTGTTAGAAAAAGCTAAATACATAGTTTTGTGTTTTCTGTTTTGCAACTAAGAATGTGCTTTACAACATGTATATATACATATATATATAAATGACTACTGAAAGAAAGTAGATATTTTAAAGCAGTAATCATGAAAAGTTTAATGCATATTCTACGGTTTATTATAGGTCCTTATTTATTTGTTCAACAGCATTGATTAAAACTTATGTTTCAAGGCTCTTTGCTAGGTGATGCTCATATAATCCCCTTTCATTCTTATATATATGCTTTAAAATGTGTAATATTTTGTGTAATGTTTCCTGGGAGACATGAAAAATTTTTATTCACCTCCGATAAGGCATCAATGATAGTGTATAGTAACTCCACCCCAGACTAGCTTGGCAAGTCACTGAGTTTATTAGTGTTACTCATAAGGCAATAAGTGAGAAGTTCAGGAGCATGGGTAACTCAAAAAGAGCTGCATCACCAAAATAGTTCATGCCAGTGTGGGTGACAACTTAAAAATCTCCAATCTAGGGCTGCCTACCCATCTTGCAGGTAGCTCTACTGAAGAGTCTCCTCCTCAACAATTGTTTGCTGCTTATATATTCTCGGGGAGGTCCCATATGAGTATTTCAAATTTTATTTTCCTAAATCTTATAAGTTTTGTTACCTTATGAGCCTCCCTCCTCCCTCTAGGAGTGGATGTTTCAGTTCATAGAAAAGAGGTACACAAAAAAAAAAAATAAATGTTGATTGGGTATTTTTAACTAATATGCTAATCATCCTTTGCAATCATATACTTGGTTGACTATCTGACAAAATATTAAGAATTTTGTACTACCAGTTTTCAAAGCAACCTTCTGAGAAGCAGATGGAATTGATTGCAGTGTTTATATGAGAGTTCTCATTCCCATAAATAGCTTCCCTTACTCTGTATTTATCAGCTATTTTAAAATAAATTCTTTTTGTCTAAGTATTTGTTCACAAAGCAACTTTCTTGAGCTCTAATGCTGAGCCAGTGCCAGATAGTATTTTGAGTTATAAAGACATAAAATAAAAACAAGGGCCTATGTGAAAACAAATATATATTACATTTTAACACATATCTGCAAAACCCTAAGAATAAAATATAGATATCACATTTCCAGAAGAAAGAAGTATCTATTTGTCTCCTTAAATATACACCTACAAAATGAAAAGCTAGGAATTAAAATGATACAAATTCTTATGGAAAAAATATAATAAGGGAGGGACATCATAAGAAAAAGGACATGAAAAGCAGATGAGAAAATGATAATTGTTATATTGACATAGAAAAGGAAGCTATGACCTAAAGACTAAATGAAAATGGATTGAGCACTTGTCCAGGAAGAATCCACGTATCTCCAGCCTTAGAGGTCATGGAGTAAATGAAAAGAGACAGAGAAAGAGACAGAAAGGAGCAGATGAGTTTGAAATTTCCAGTTCTCAGTGGAGTGTTGTAGCTCACATGTACTGCCAGCATTTGAAAAACTGAGGTAGGAAAACTGTGACTTCAAGACAAAGTTGAGCTTTATAGGTAGACTATTTCAAACTTTTTTTCCAATTCTTACTCTCACAATGTCTGTAATGAGAATCTTAGAGGTTTTATACTCCATAAAATGAACAGAATAGACACAAAACTATAAAAGACAGGAGTGAGACAGAAAACAAGAATGTTGGGCTGGAGAAATGGCTCAGCAGTTAAGGCAATTTCCTCCAGTGCCTAAAGCCCAGGGTTCAATTCCACATGGCCCACATAAGCCAGACCCACAAGGTGGTGGCCCTGGTGCATTCTCTTTCATTCTCTCTCTCTCTCTCTCTCTCTCTCTCTCTCTCTCTCTCTCTCTCTCTCTCTCACTCTCTGCTTGAAAATGAATAAATAAAATATTTTAAGAAAACAAGAATGTTAATAGAAACCTTAAATACAGGATAATGATATGCCCCCATAATTATTATAGTAAAATAATTACCTATTAAACCACATCCCCGACAGAGCACATGGAACCAATGAACTCTTCCCTATATAAAAACAGAAGCAATCCTGTAGTAATATGTAATACAGAAAAAGGAAGAGAAGAAATTTATATATACTGAGACATATTTATTAACACATAGAGGAATAAATAAATAAATGATATATAAAGCTGATAAATCAAGTAATTATAGAATAAAAAAACTACATATATTTTATTATCTGGATAGAATTAGATATATTAATGAATGCAAACCAAATATTCAGTGGTTCTGGACCAAGAAGTCTATCTCTTATATAGTATTTGAATAACTTTCTTATTTCTATGAACAAATATTTTGACCAGAAGAAAGCAACTTAATAAAGGAAAAGACTTAATTTGACTTATGGTTCTGGGGTTGATAAATTCTCATCATGGTGTAGAAGGCATGGAAGCAAGAAACTTGAAGTAACTGATTACACAGAAGAGTCAGGAAGCCAAGGCCTAACAGAAAATGTGATTGGGCTATAGAACCTAAAGGCTCACCACTCTAAACTCACCTCCCCATTAACCTACTTCTTCTAACAAGGCTCCACCTCCAAAAGGTCCTACAACATTTCTTGACAGCAACATCAACACTAGGTTAAGAATTCAAACACATGAGACTATGGGGAACATTTTATACAAAAGTCACCACATTTTATCCCTTGGCCCATAGTCTCATGGTGATTTTATTATGCAAAAAATCAATTACTCTTTCTTTAAAAGTCCCCATCATCTTCAGCAGTCCCAATACTGTCTAAAAGTCCAAAGTACAAAGTCTAATCTGAGACTAAAGGCAGTCTCTTAACAGTGAGTACTACAAAATAATAACACAAGTTACATGCTTCCAATGTTTAATCCCAGCACCAACCATCCTAGAAGATTACAAGTAGTCACAAGATTCTGCCCAGTTTGTGGCGGCTCACACACTTATTTCCAGAACTTGAGGTGTAGACACAGTAGGAGCCCCATGCCAGGCTGCCTCCTGACAATGACAACATAAACTTTCTTAATCACTGAGGTTACCAAATTAACTTGGATATCACTTTTTTATGATTCATTTAAACAGAGATGTCAAGACTTAATTCTGCTTTAGTTTAATTTTAACAAACCATTTCTAGATGTTTTGAAATCTTTGGTAAAAGTTATCTCCAGGGATGTTGTTATATTTTGCCTGTATTGGAAATTCATGCTTTAGTTAGACCTAGTGTAACTCTTTTTGAGTGCTCAACAATCATAGGTAGAAGCTAATGTCATGGAGACACATGCACTTAAATGGGCAACTGATAATTTGGTCCTTGGTTTTTAAGGTCAAGCAAGTCCCAGGAGATCATGGGATACTTCTAAAGAGCAATATAGCTTCACTTAGACATGTATTCTCTTTATCATAAAGTTCTTGGAGTCTCTGTGTTAGGTTCCAACCAGTGTACAGGCTGCAAAGGAAGTTAGAGCAGAGGAGAAGATTTTTGTCAATGCTTTGGAGGGAAACCACATCATCAGCATGGCGGCCCTGATTCATCTCAGAAGATGGCACAAATGCTGAGATAGCCATGGAGTTCCTCCCATGTCTGTATCAGACTCTACTCTGCAAATGAACTTAAAAATATACAAAATCTCATTTTGGCTACTGTCATAGTCAGCCACATACCACTGGGATGAATCTTCAAAACCAGGCACAATTTGGGGGAGGAAAATATTTATTGAAAGATTGAGGGGAAGTTCCATAACAACAAAAGAGGCTGACCCTCTTTCACAGGTCCGAGCAGAGAGAAAAGCCCATCACCTACACCATACACTGAACAGGAAACAGGCAGGAGGGCCAAAGAGAGAATTTCTTCCCCTTTATTTAGCCTTAGGGTGGGGTCTTACAACACTTCCCCAGACTTCCTCTGGAATTTCCTTCCTGCACTGCCCACACAGGAAAGGATGTTTACTTCTAGCTCCTTTGAGCTTCTATTTACATCCTGCCCATTGCTGAGAAGCTGCCTTCCTGTAAACATCCTCAGAGAACACCCAAGATAATTAAAAAGATCCAAGTTGACAAAAAAAACCTAACCATCACAACTACGTACTTGGTCTTAAGCACTCAGAAGAAAAGTATAGCTAGAAGTTAAAGGATTCCTTAAATCCTTTGGGTGACACAGCCTAGAAAATTTCTCTTCTTAAATCCAAATGTCAAATAATAAGAGTGGCATTTGTCTAAAACAATGTGACTTTAGATAGATGTGCTCATTGTGAATCAAAGCAACTTCACACAGTGGCATCTTGGAACTCCACAGTACATGGGTAAAATACAGCCAGTTTCTTTGCTAGAATATAACACAAATTGCCTGTATCCCAGTTATTTGTTCCTCTCTGAAATCTCATAAACCAAGCCTCAACTCTCTATATTTCTTATGGTATTCAGGTATTCTAAACTCCTAGCAAAAGAGCTTATTAAACTCTGCTTACAATATTCAAATACTTCTCTAGCCCAGGTTTCCACACTCTTCCACATTCTTCCTGCAAACTGTATCCAAATGTTTACAAACCTCATGGTCAGGATTATCACAACAAACGCCCCATATCTAGGAACCAGTTTTCTGGATGTTACCTTATTATTGTTGTGAACAAATACTTTACCAGAACCAACCTAAGCAAGGAAAAAAAAATAATTTAGCTTATAGTTCCAGGGAATAACATCATAACACAAAAGGTATGGCAGCAAGATTCTGAAGCCATATGATCAATTTCTATTATCAGTTGAGAAATAGACAATGAACAGGAAGTGGGGCCAGATTATAAAAGTGCAACTCCCCCCACCTCAATGGCCCACTTGCTCTACCTACACTTTTATTACCAGATTTACGATAAATGATAAGCAAAGGTTAAATTGAAATTCTTCACATATCTTATAGTTTAAGTATGTCCTAAGCATTGCATAGTACATACTTAATGCTAGAAAACACTTATTATTTATTAAAAATCATGTAAATTTTGAAGTAATTTAAAATGTACAAAAAAATGATGGGGCAGGACAGATGACTTAGCAGTTAAAGGTGCTTGGTTGCAAAGAATTGCAGCGTGGGTTCCATTTCACAGTGGTCCATAAAAAGCCTGATAAGGATTTGTTTATAGAGGCAACAGACCCTAATGTCCTAATGCACAGGTTCATGCATCCCCACATAAACACACACACACACATACATTCACATGTTACAAATAATAAATAACAAGTAAATAATGTACAAAATGTGGGATATGCTCAGTAATTATTATATATTTTAATCCCCTGATTCAATAAATCATTAGAAGCTTTTTTAGTATTTTTATATTTTTAATAAATAATTTTATAAATTTCAATAAATACCAGTTTTATTAATTTTCTCTACTTAATTCCGAACAAATATATTGAAGTTTTATAAAATTTTATAGCCATAAACAGACATGACTTAAATATTCATATATAAATAATGAAGCACCTGTCCAAGAACAATACTAAAATTCAAATATTCTATTAAGATAAAAATATCTCTTTTCCCCCAAGTGAAATAGTGAGTCTGTTTTCTTACAATAAAATTTCAGAGATATTAAAGAATGAACAAGAATAGCCAATCTGTCCATGATTCTTGCATATTAGAGCATGGATATAGATGACTATAAATTTTACACATTAAAAGGAGATGAAAATTTGAAACACTGAAAAAAAGGCAACTGCTCAAAACAAATTTTGCTTTAGAAATATAATCACTATCCAACAATGTCTACTCTTTTGGAAGTTTCATACAGTCAGGCAAATTCAAACCTGTTTTCCAAGAACTATGGAAAAATATATGCAGACAAGCATTCTATTATCATTCAGATATTCATCTAGTCTATACAAAGGTCAATTTCACTTTCCATAGAATTTAACTTCCAGTATAGCTTCTCTACATTATTACCTCACTGAGCATACCAATTCAACCCTTTTCTATTCTTCTGTGTTAGCTAAATCCCACCAGATTTTATATTTGCCAAAGTAAAATAAAATGGATTATTCTGGAAGCAAGAAATTAATATAATTTAAAATGTATTCATTTGTTAATAGGGAATGCCAATATTATTTTAATGTTTTTCCCTGGGCATCATCATCTACTTTGACCCATTTGAATTTATTTTGTGTATTTGTGGATATGTGTATTCACCCAAGTGTGTTTATAGGTCCATTAGTTATCATTAGGGCATGACAAAAATCACACTGAGTTCATAAAACAATAAACTTTAGATTGAAGGGGACCGTTTATAGTTTTAGTCAAACGCCTCAAGATATGGTGGAAAAATCAGTGCCCAACAATTTATCCTAATTTCCCAGATTCATATGATAAAAGGACTGGGTCAGATAATACCAAGATACCTCCTATTTGATATTCCAATATTATTTCCTGTACCATTGCACATGTGAGGTAAATTTTATTTCCAAAAAGCATCTTTCATTGTTTAAGAAACAGTTAAATATCTAAAACTGGTTATTGAGGAAAACAGTAAAATCTTTTTGTAGGCCTTTTACAACATAAACCATTTTTTATTTTGTAGAAACTTGGTATGGACACATCATGTCTTGGTACCAAAATTTCCCTTCTCCATGTTCCAATTTCACTAAGAACCGTCCTCAGTGGGATTGCTGGTATTCACCATGTGTTTGTGGGTTATGAGTTGTGAGAACAGCAGCCAGTCATGGGGGCTGATGAATGTCTCCCACTCTGTGGCTCTAATAATCTTTCTGCCCACTCTTTCACAAATTTCCTAAGCCTGAGCCTTGGTGGTTGAGTTTTAAGTCTACTTTAATGTTTGAAATCTTAGCAACTTCTGGATTTCTGTTTTGGTGCTTATTGAGTAGCTTCATTGTCTGTCTCCATTGTCCTGATGTAGTTTGTCAGTCTCGCTGTGGGAGCAGCATTCTTGCTCATCTCACCAAATGCTCTGTTGTTGCACCTGGGTTCAGGTTGATGTGCCTGGGGTGGCTCATCTCCTGCCAGACAGTCAGGTGTCTTTTCATGCCAAGTTAATAGACTTTGGTTTTCCTCAATTCTCACTGCCTTCTGAAAAAGAAAATGCATTTCTTTAATATGACTCATAATAATTAATATTTTATAAATGATCAAACGGACATTTAAATGGTACCTTAAAATAGCCTTTATGGCCATTCACCTTCACAGCAACCCTGGCAAAAGAAAAGGCAGAGATTATAATTGTAACATGATCTGAGTTAATCTACTTTTCTCTAAAAGTGACAAACTAAAGCTATAAAAATGCTTAGCTATTATAGCACTTTTATGTATTTTGGGAGAGGAGGAGTTACCAAATATATAAGGGAATGTATTTAAATTGTAATATATATTATTATTATATAACATATATATATATAAATGTTACCAAAATATAAGGGAATGTATTTAAATTGTAAGAATTTCATTTTAAAAATACCATCAAAGCATTTACAAGTATCATTTATGACTACTTAACAATAATAAAATATATACTCCCCACTACACTCAGAAACACATTCACACACAAACCAGGTTCTTCTTTTATAGTGTGATACTTCAAATCTTCCAGGAGATTTAAGAAGGTTTGTGTATTTCACCTGCAATTTGTTACAATAGAAATAAGCTCTACATGGCCTTCTTTCTATGACCTAGAAGGAATGTGCCCTATATGCTTGTGACATCATTTCCCCCTCTCCCTGTATCTGTCTATTTTTTCAAAGTACAATATTATTTCCTTTTAGTGATGAATATAGATTGATTTTGAAAATAAGATATATCCCATATTTGACTTTTTCCCTAGAAACAAAGTGGCTAACTTAAAATGTTCTTTTAAATTAAAAGCACATATTTCAAAAGGTTGTAGTAAGTAAAATTCAGATTTGTACATGCTTGATTAGTATAAAATTTGTTGAAAGTAATATTTCAGATAGTGCTATATTTTTATTTATTTCATAATTTTTATTATACTATAAATGGCTTTAGTTCAAGTAATGTGTTTCTTTTTATTTCTTTTTTATAATTTGAGGTAGGGTCTCTCTCTAGCCTAGGATGATTAGGAACTCATTATGTAGTGTTAGGGTGGCTTCAAACTCATGGCAATCCTCCTAACTTGGTTTCACCCCAAGCCCCCAACCCCCTACCCCCATCTCTCCACTCCACCCCCAGCCCTTCCCAGCTCAGTGCTGTGATTTTAGATGCAAACCACCATGCCTGGCCTTGAGGAATGTTTGTAAATTGTGCTTTAAGACAGTTAAATGAGGGCAAATTTTGTTGGCTATGAATTTTTTTTTAAACTATTAATTTGACTGGAGGGATTTTTCAGTGGTTAAAGGCACTTGTTTGCAAGAATACTAACATGCTAGTACTTTGGCAATAAAATGTAAGGAACTTTCTATTTTAATAAGTAAACCTAAATGGAAGTATAAAAGGCAAGAGAATGATTTTAATTGGAATTAGATATACAGAAGGATTGTGTAGATAATGCTCATATATTTTGAGAATCTCCATATTTAAAAAATACATTTTTATTGAAAAAAGTTTATAGTGGCATATTGTTAACGTACTATGAAGTAGTATGAGTTTGTTGTTATTGTTGTTAATAGCAATAATTTGAGATCATAAAAGGCATGTATAAGTTCAGAATCATTTTAAAAAATCTTTGTTCCACATTAGTGAGTTATTTTGGGGATACATGGAGTTTTTAAAAAAATATTTTATTTATTCATTTTCAAGCAGAGAGATACAGAGAGAGAGAGAGAGAGAGAGAGAGAGAGAGAGAGAGAGCGCGCACCAGGACCACCACCTTGTGGATCTGGCTTATGTGGGTCCTGGCGAATTGAACCCAGGGCCTTAGGCACTGGAAGCAAGTGCCTTAACCACTGAGCCATCTCACAAGCCCTTATATGGAGTTTTAAAATGTGGTTGCATTTCCAAAATATCCAGGTACAAAGCCATTCTTATTGAAGAGGAGAAATATGGCACAGTAGCTTAAACACACAAAATTTTAGCAAAAGTAATTTGAAAAGAGAGAAAAAAACTGCTATAACAGAGAAGTCAGTAGAGCCATCATTTGTTAAATTGGGTATTCTCATTAACTTTTAAGAACAGGGTTACAAAAGATTAGAAAAGACTGATAGATTGCTATGCTGAAACTATTTTTCTTCAACCACATGAAAGCAAAAGTATAAACAAGAGTATATAAAAGTTCAGGTATGGAAAATGAAGTCTCCTATCCAGTTTAAACAACATTTAATGATAATTTGTAAAATGACTAGTTGATACCCATTTTAATTGCTCATAATGAGTTATATTATTTAATGGGCAAGCGATAAGTTGTTATCCCCAGTTCCCCAATACCCCTCTTCCCCATCCCCAATCATCTGGATATCCTCCTCCGTGGGCAGTCTGGATCAGTCCCTGGGGGAGGGGACCATGGATAGCCTAGGAGTCAGCCCAGTTCTGTAGGCCAAGGTTTATTGTTACTAAGGGGTGCCATGACTCTGGATAGTCTCCCCCACCAAGGCTCTCACAATCTTTCTGCCGCCTCTTCCGCTCAGTTCGCTGAGTCGTGGTGAGTGAGTATTAAGGCTGCTTTAATGCTGAGATGTTAGGGGTCTCTGTACTTCTGCTTTAGGTTGTGTCAAAAATCATTGGTGTCTGTCTCATTGGCTTGTCCTGTGTTGACTCATTGGCTGTCATGGGTCACTTGTTCATCCCATCATTCTCTGCGGGGTTCCATATGGATCCTCCATGGTATGTCTGGGGTTGCTCATCTCTTGTCAGGATGTCAGCTATTGGCCTGCAGTTCAATGGTAGGGTTGGATGAGTCACAGCTCTCTTTGCTGCATTCTGAAAGACACAAACAGAATCTCCATCAGAGAGTGAGATCAGTATAGGGGAGATACACATTTCTGAATTAGCTAGAATCTATTTTAGTAGCCTCTTCTTCAATTGCTCGCATAGTGCATCTTTCATTGGGGACCCAAGAGTCCAGCTCCCAGTGCATATAGCCCTAAGTCCCCAGTTCCAATTAAGGGCTCCCCCTCACTAAGTGGAATATTTGGCAGGATTTAAAAGCTGTTGATACCTTCCCCAGGCTTCGGCTCCTTTATTGCCCAAGTGCTCTGTTGCGGTCAACTTCCTAGTTACTGCACAGAAAGAACACAAGCAAAAGTGGCTTGCAGAGGAATGGGTTTATTAGGCTTAGGAACTCAAGGAGAGACTCCATCCTGGCAGGGAAAGCGATGGCACGAGCAGAGGGGTGGACATCACCTTTGCCACAGCACTGGAAATAGTGGCAGGAAGGTGTGCCAAATACTGGCAAGGGGAAGCTGGTTTATAACCCCATAAGCCCACCCCCAACATCACAGCTCTAGCGAGGTTGTAATTTCCGAAATGCCATCAGCTGAGGATTGATAACCCAGAACACATTCATTTGTTTGTGGGGGACAACTGGATCAAACCATGACAGTCCGCCCCTGGACCCCACAAACTAATAATCATACATGATATATACAATGTGTTCAGCTCAACTCTTAAATCCCCACAGCTTTCAATAGAGCCATAATACCAAAAATAAACCCGTAAAGGCACATAACATTCAAACTGCAAAACATGAGGCACAGCAAAAACAGATTGAACCAATACAAGATTTAAAACAAGCAGGGCAGCATCAATCTCTAACTCCAAGTTCAATGATTCTAACCAATAAAAAGTCTCTTGGAGATTCAAATCCGCCCCTTCAGCTAGGCTACTCACAGTCCCGGGAAAACATCATCTGGTGCTGGCAGCTCGCGTTGGCACCCATCCATAGTCCTGGAATTCTTTGGGTCTCCATTGCAACCCACAGTTCATCCTCATGGCTCCATCGGGCTCCTTGCAGGCAACCTAGCACACCTGTTTCTCACACCGATGGCCATTTGTCAAAAACAAAACTTTGTTGCAAATCCAATGACTCTCTCTACTTGCCTTAGTTCTATTCTACAGATCCAGGTGGGCTACTAATTTGTTAATCCAGGGGGGAACAGAGCATTCAGGCCCTTTACTTCAAAGAGTCCGCATTCTTCCTGCTGTTCCAATGCAAACCAGCTGGCCCAATCTCCATGGTTGTAATTAATCTCTCAAACAATTGCAGGTGAACGGGCAGCAGTTTCGACCCAAAGATCTTTCTGTGCCATCTACATCTGCTCATACCAGTCCATCTTTACATCAAGCAACCCTGCACAAGTTTCCAGGACACAGGCAGACAGAACTCAGCAAGCCTCTCACACAAACTGCTTCTGGCACAGTCCTGACAAATTTCTTTCTCACCTTCGTAAGCCAAACCTCACAGTCCATAGTTCTCATTACATTCAGGTCTTTAAACTCTGACCAGAATGATCCAATACGCTGTACTTACAGTACTGCGAGGTGTCTCTTAGGCTGAGATTTCAAACCCGTCCTTATTCCTCCTGCATATCAATTCCAAAATGCCAAACCCACAGAAGCAGGGTTTTAGCAGCAACAGATGACCCCTCATCCTGGTACCAAAACTGTTGTGGTCAGCTTTCTAGTTGCTGCGCAGAAAGAACCCAAACAAAAGTGGCTTGTGGAGGAATGGCTTATTTGGCTTACAGACTCAAGGGGAGACTCCATCCTTGCAGGAAAAATGATGGCATGAGTAGAGGGGTGGACATCACCTCTGCCACAGCATTGAAACAGCAGCAGGAAGGTGTGCCAAATACTGGCAAGGGGAAGCTGGTTTATAACCCCATAAGTCCGCCCCCAACAACACAGCTCTAGCGAGGTTGTAATTCCTAAACTGCCATCAGCTGAGGATCAATTACCCAAAACACATTCATTCATTTGTTTGAGGAGGACACCTGGAGCAAACCATCACATGCTCCATTCTTGGTTCGCTGTTCTCTCCCAGTAGGAAGTGTGGTCAGCCTACTCATGGCAACCGACTGTGTTATATGAGAGTGGTCTCTGTTTTCTCCTGCTGTCATTGACCAGCTCCCCTTGTCAGCTTATGCAGTGCCTTCTAGCACTTCACTAACTACCATCTGGGTGCTGGTTACCATTCTGGACCTCAAAGGGTCTCTCGATGCAGATCAATGGCACTCTGTGGTTTCTTCAGCAACAGGGTTTTGTCTCAGGCCTGGGGTAGGCATTCAAGAGCTTTAACAGAATCCTGTTGTGACAGTCAGGTATATACAGAGACCACTCTTACCCTTCCAGCCCCTCCCTTTAAATGGGAGGTGTCTAGTTAGAGCTACAACCTAGGTGCTAAAACTGATTGGTCAGATATGAACCAATCAGCTGTCCCTCTGACTCACATGGGGAGGACTTAAAACTAGCCTCCCTAGAGAACTCGCCCTCTTTTCCCACATGGCGGTGGAATAGAAGGACTGCTGGCCCAGGCCTCAGTGAGGTAAGGCCTGTACCCTTACCCCACTGGGGTAGGGGGCAGGCTCCAGATGTTTCTCTCATGAACCTCTCTTTCTCATAAAGGGAGCTTTTCTGTTATCTTTTCTTGGACTGCTCATCTAACTAAATAGTAAAAGTTCTGTGAACTCTGACCCGTGTTTTCCCCACACTAGTGGGAGGAAAACTTTATGACTTCCCACATCCAATTTCCCCATCCAACTCCCCTTTTCCTGATCTACTAAATTAGAATAAATATATAATTAAAATTTAATTCTGTCCCTGTGTACAATTCTTTGGCATTAGAGGACACGAACTCGGAGTAGGAGGAGGGGGAAGGGAGGATTCCAAAACTCTCTCTCGCTCTCTCTCCC
>PVHP010020129.1:0-10423 GCA_004024765.1 Zapus hudsonius | reverse complement strand
GTCTTGTTTTTGGAACCTCATGAGTCACTTTGGTCAACAGCTCAGTGAGGGATGGAACTGGTGACTAGGACCAGGGGTTGTCAGACTGATCACTTTTTCACAGGCTTAGAATCTCTCCCCTACTATACATGGTCCCTATTACCAGATGATGCCCACTACTTGCTCATTAGGTTATAGTATACACATGAGAATTTTATGATTTTGTACCCATTTTGGTTTAGCCTCATGCTTAAGCTATTCACCTCCCCCATCCCTTACCCCTTATTCATAACCTCTCATTTCTTTCTACTGGTCTGCATAGAGTTTGCAGTTAGTCTGGTTAAAGACGGCTTATGAGGGAGAATATGTGGTATTTGGCTTTCTATTCTTTTGAGAGATCACTTAGTAGGATCTGCTCCAAGTCTGACCATTTGTCCCTAAATTTCAATATGTCATTTTTCCTTTCAGCAGAATAGAATTCCATGGTATACATATTCCACAGTTTTGTTATTCCTTCCTCCATAGAAGGGCATTTTGGTTGATTTTGCGCTTTTTTGTAGTATTTTCACAGTTTTGGGTTTTAGGGTAAAGTTGTTGTTACTTAATTCTTGTCGTAGTCAGCCACACGCCGCTGGGATGAATCTCCAAACCACGCACGATTTGGGGAGGAAAATTTATTGAACAGATCCAGGGGAAGAAGTTAAGGGAAAGCTGGCCCCCTTTCACAGATCCAAGCAGAGAACAGAGACAGAAGCCCAGCACCAGCACCAAGCAAGCACACTGTAACACACTGATTCACAAAAATGCAGAACTCCAGGTCAGGGTTCCGGCTCTTCTTTTGCATATCTATCCTTAGTATTTTACATCCAAATTAGAAAGGGTCAGTCCCCAGGAGGCTAGGCCAAAGTGGTACTTCCTCTAGCCAGAAGCCTGGAGACAATTAATAGTTTTAATAAATCCTTAATTCTTTTGGGGGACATTATTCAAACTACCACAATTCTGATCTGCTTTTCATACAATTTATTTGGAGAGAGAGAGAGAGAGAGAGAGAGAGAGAGAGAGAGAGAGAGAGAGGGAGAGGGAGAGAGGGAGAGAGAGAGAGAGTATGTATGTAACAGGGCTTCTTGCCACTCCAAAGAAACTCCAGATGCATGAGCTCGATACTGGGGAATTAAATGTGGGCACTCAGGCTTTTCACGGAAGTGTCTTTAAATACTGAGCCATCTCTCTAACCCTGATTTTCAAAAGAATTTTTAAATGTGTCCTATGTACACCAGGCTGTCCTGCATCTTCCTAGTAAGCTAAGGATGACCTCAAATTTATAATCTGTATTCCTCCATCTCCTGAGTGCTAGGATTACAGGTGTGTGCCATCATGCTTTGCTTGTGGAGTGCTACAAATTGAAGTCAGGAACTCGTGCATACTAGGCAAGCACCATACCAACTGAGGCAAATCTCCCGGTACTTGAGTTGGTTTTGGATCTAGTGAGACAGAGTGGCTTTGTTTCCTTCTTCTGAATATGGATACTTAACTTTTCAATTGCATTTTTATTTAAAAGGTGCATCTTAACACCTCTGCTGAATTTCAGTTGGTAATAATGAATGGGTTTACTTCTAGAGAGTATTTTTTTTCTGTTTATTTGTTTTTCAGATCGGTTCACATGTAGCAGATACTGGCCTCCAACTTGTTGTGTAGGCAATATTGGGGATCAAATTCTGGGCTTTTCAAGTCAGGGAGATTCTTCTGCTTCATTTTTTGTTTGTTTGTTTTGTTTTGTTTTGTTTTGTTTTTTTGAGGATGGCTTTAACTATTTAGCATTTTTGGTGATTCCAAATAAATTTCAGATTTTTTTTTAGTTCTTTAAATAATGTCATTGGTATTTTGATATACACTGGATTAGATCATAGACTATTCTGGGTAATGTGAATATTTTTAAAGTATGAGTTTTCCAATTGATGAACATATTATATTTTCCTATATGTACATATGTGTTCAGTTTATTTTATTAATGTTTTGTAATTTTCATTGAGACCTTTTTATAATTCTTGTTAAACATATTATTAGACTTATTTTGTTGCTATTACAAGGGGATCTGTCACTTGATTTCTATTTCACATATTCCATTGGAAGGTAACAACACTGCTGAATGTATGTTGATTTTTGTGTATGTATATATATATATATATATATATATATATATATATATATATATATATATGTGTGTGTGTGTGTGTGTGTTGTACATGCATGTTTGTATGCATGTGGGAACACGTGTGAGTTCATGTGCATATGTGTATATGCTTAGATGTTATATGAAACTTTTTCTCTAGTGATATTGAAACACATGTCTACTGACCCATGCATTGTCTAAACAACAGACCAAAGTAATGATTACACAGAAATCTAATTTTGGTAAAACTAATGAGTTTTTGGGGCAAATGAGCAGTTACTTATTAGGGGCATGTGTGACTCAAAGGCAATAGTATCACCACAAACTTTCACCCAAACCTGTATGTCCTCCTCATGCAAGCTGTACCAAGGAGTCCCTCTTCTACTCAACCTGTCATTCCACTTACTCTCTAGCTTCTCTCAAGATCACTTGCAGCTGGGGGGAGAAGAGGAGGGGAACATTACCTAGAATCCCAGGTGAGATTCCTGTGACGCTCTCCACCTTCATATACTAGGGAGTTTCAATAGTTCCGTAACCTAGATATTACTTTATTATTTTACTCTTAACTTTCCGTGGCTACTGGAAAAAGCATTCTCTATTCCAAGATTGTATCACATTATGCCCAGAGAAAAAATTCCATACAACATCCCAGAGATTGATGTCAGGTTGCTTCTTCAGCCACTCTCCTCATTTTTACAGAGATAGGGTGGCTCTCTTGAGCCCAGATATAACCTGCTCAGTAAGTCTAGCTAGCCAGCTTGCTCCTGGAATTTCTTGTCTCCACCTCCTATCACTGGGATAGTAAATGAATCATCCTTAAATATTTGGGATGAATACTTTTGGATTGTAGTGAATGAACTATTTCTTTTTTTTAATATTTTATTTATTTATTTGAGAGAGAGGGGGGCACAGAGAGAGAATGGGCACACCAGGGCCTCCAGACAGCCTCTTGTGCATCTGGCTTTATATGGGCACTGGGGAATTGAACTCTGGTCCTTCTGCATTGCAGGCAAACACACCTTAACCGCTAAGCCATCTCTTCAGACCAATGAACTATTTCTTGAATATGCTGTTAGAATAAGTGTATTTCTGACATCTGATGAATCCTTTTAGGGTAGCCTAGTTTGTCTATCTTGATTCTCTTCAAAGAAAAATCTTTGTTTCTTGCCTTTTTTTTCTTAAACTCTGATCTTTATTCGCTCTTTATACTAATGTTGGTTTCAATTTGCCCCTGTATTTCTAGTTTCTTGGTATATAGCATGTATTGTCTATTTGCCATATTTTTGAAATTGTTATAAATTTCTCTTTAGTACTGCTTTTGCTATATTCCATCTTGCTTAATATGCTGTGCCTCCATTTTTATTTAGGTTAAGATTTTTAAATTTTCTTAATTCTTCCTTTATTTTTTGGTTACTGAAGAGTAAGTTGTTTAATTCCCATGTGTGTGTACATTCTAATATTTTTTCTTCCTGTCAGTTTCCAATTTATTTTATTTGTGTTAGAAAAGGATACTTTATATTATCTTCTTTTTTGTTTTGGTAAGAATTGTTTTATGCCTGGAAAATATTTCATTTGCAAATTAGAAGCATGTATATTCTGTAACTTTTAGATAAAATGCTCCATAGATGCATAGATGCATGCTAGAGTTATTTAGTCTAAAACCCAACTTAACACTCTAATTTCTATATTTGTATTTTGAATATATATATGTACATATATATATATATATATACATATATATGTGTGTGTGTCATAGTATTTTGTCTATCTCTCACTTTAGCTCCCTTAATTTTTACTTTATTTACTGGGATTTTCCAAAATAGGAGCACATATATTAAAAATCATTATTGCATATTGCTAAATTCACTTCTTTATCATAATATAATAACATTCTTTGGACTTTATTCTGATTTTCATTTAACATTTATTTTACTTAATACAATTATGTTGGGTTCTACTTTGTTGCTTGGAATATATTCACCCATACCTTCATTTTCATTCTATGTCTATACTTAGGAATTGAAGCCCATTTCTTTTAAGCAGCATGAAATAGTGCTATGAGAGGGAAGGAGGAAGTCCTAAGGAAAGAGGAGAGAGACATAGTAATTTAGTTTGAGACATGATAGCATAGTGGGTTAATATTTGGATAGAAGTAAGGGCCAAGCAAAAACAGGGATAAAGACAAACAACGAGGGAGAAACATATATATATGCCATAATGAAAGTTCTTATTATATCCTAATTAAAAAAATAATTATAAACAAAAGAGACAAAAAAGAAGGCCAAAAATAAGGAATGGAGGAAGAAGGAATGGAGGAAAGAAAGAAGTATTATTTTTCTCATTTTTATTAGTAAATCATTTTATCACAAAAATTTAGTACAATTGGTGAAATGTACTAAATAAATGTCCTCATAAACCTGGTAATCACCTGTGTGTACGTTTCATGACAGGCAGTAGAGAGAATTTGAAATTTAACTTGTCTTTTTATGAAGTTGACTACTAGGCTATCCATAACCCGCTACCCCATGGACTGATCCAGTCGGCCCATGGAGGAGTATATCCAGCTGATTGGGGACAGGGAAGAGTGAAATCAAGGAACTGGGGATCCCAACACATTATTTGCTCATTCAATGTATCTAATTATGGATAATACAGAAAGAAAAATAAATAAATAAATAAATAAAATTTTCTCCAAATAAACTTTCCTTATTTATAGTAATGAGACTTCCAGTAAAAAAAATGAAATGATGTATAATTTTAACTCCTATAAAAGTAGGAAACTTCATATTACATATTAAATGAAGCAAGTGTGTAAGTTTGCTACCAAATTTAAGTACATTAAAACAAAAGCAAGTAGGATAATTTATATATATGTAGTTTGCAATTGGTTACAGTGCTTTCAATAAATTCTTAGAATTCCATGAGAAATTGGATTTACTTTTGCTATTTATAAAGAACATCATTCCCATAACTGAGTTTAAATCATGAAGTAGTTTCAGAATGGAGACTGATTGCTAGCAAAACAAAACCACTGGTTATTGAGAAAAGATTAAAGCCTGGAGACTGTTCACTCACTTGTGGCAAATTATTTGAACATATATATAAAACCCATTGAACAATGTTTGGGGAGCTTTTGGTTTGGTGGAGAAAACCTAGAAATATTCTTTCTTCTTTATATTTTGACCTACGCATCTTTTATTTGATTATTCCTCATTTTTTTTCTTTGACATGAAGACATTCATAAAGCCAACATCTGTCTGCATTCCATAACCCTTTCTATGGAAATATCAAACTTTAAAGGAGAGTCGTAGCAGTACCCAAATTTTCAATCAGTACTTACAAGGTCTGGGTAGATCCTACAACTTGTGACTGGCATCTAAAATGAAGAGACCCTTTTGGGAGTGAGTCATTGACTTTGTAGATACTAGAATTGAATTGTTGAATAGTAACTTTGCTTCGGAGGATTGGAAAATTCCTTAATTCTGTACAGAATAAAGGTGATATTGTTGATGTAAATAGAAGTTCAGGCTATAAGAATGTAATAGTTATCAACAGGAAAAGACTAATTATAAATTGCCATTGACTGTAAGCTGCATTTCAACTATGTTTATTTAAAATGTGAAAAAAAAATCTTAAAATTCATGAAAACTCAAAGAAGTGTACAAAACTGGAAAACGTCCAACAAGAATTATATGCAGTCAAGGATTTTTCATGGCAAAAGTTCCCAGAATCCATTTTTCTGTCAAATTTCTTCTAAGATGTGTTCTTTTTAAATAAACCTTAACAGCTCTCTTAGAGGAAACATTAAGTATTTACATATTCATTCCGTGGAACCCAGGGTAAACTGTAAACTGTTTTTTTTTTTTAATCTGCTGTGCACTAAAACACTCTACAAGACATGGAAACTCAAGCTTTTTCTTTCATAAAAATTAGGCATGAATTTCCTCAGCTTGAGAAAAACACAGATCTTTGTGGTTTCCAATGATTTGCTAACATATTTTCATCTAGAGAGTGAGACTTCAAACCATCTTTTATTAAGGCTAGTAATGAATTTCTTTCTCTTCCACTCTTATTCTTTTTAAAATCTAGACAATTGTTATTTATTCTTAAGCATTAAATCATATACATTATCATAATTTCCTCAAATATGTTGTTTAAGATAAAATTTTGTGCCAATTTTCCCTTTTGTTGAAATGTAAAATTCACAATTTTGTCTAATATTAATTTTAACTGAGTGAAATTAATGTATAGGTCAAAAGTGAAAATCCTCACAATCTCTTGCAATTCAACCTATTTTTTTTTCTGGTTCCCAGCCAAAGTACCAAAAATTGAGACAGGCTCTTAGGTGAGAGTAACTCAGGAACTAAGGCTCCAGAAATTCAACTATTGTGAAAGTTCTACTGAGCCACAGTATCTGCCTTTTTTGTCTTTTAAACTCAAGAATGAATCTCATAGACAAGAAGAATGAATTTTAAGGAGAACTTTATATTACAGAAAGAAAGTTTAAAGGATTAACATATAGAAGAACCAAGCTTTATTATGTAAAAAATAAGAATTTTTAAAAACCAAAAACATAAAGCTCCCTGTAGCAGGAAGGGGACCTAAACAGGTTGCCAATTAACATTCTGGACCGAATATTTATATATTGGAGAACAAAGAAAGTAATCTGATTGGCCTAAAGGAGACCTCACCAATCAGGATAGGTCCCTTTTATACACATCATACTGAATGGAAGCAAGTAGGTCAGCTATTTCTTGCCTTCTCTATCTACATTATTTCCTGCTTCTCTGCTAGGTGCTTGGCCAGCCCTTTTGCTTTCTCATGGTATTGACAAAGTTTCTGCTACAATGTTCTCTACAATATAAGGATATATCTTTTTATTTGTTGCTTCATCTTCCTTTTTTTTCTGCTATTGGCCTCACTTTTGAATTTACCCTGGAGCTATGTCAGACACTGACATTAATGAATACTCAATTGAGCCCCAGTATTTCACCGAGCTTTTGGGGGGTTTTAGAAACTCAAGTGTGTTGAGTAACCTTCAAACCTCATCCATTGGTATAGCCATTGTGTCTGCCTTTAAAATATGGCCCAATTCTGCTAAACTACCCAGCTTCACATGGACCCCTGAACAGGACTTTCAATCATCTGTGAACATCTTTTCTTCTGCATCACACCCTTCTCTCTGAATCATGTTCTTAGGTTAAATATAGTTAGGTATAAACTTTCCCTTTGATACAGGCAGTCAGACTCCTCTGGCTTCATAACTGAGCATATCTCCCAGAGCAATACAGGTCTGAACTTCTCACAGAGACCAAAAAGAGAAACTTTGGCCAGATTGTGAATTTGAAGGGAGAAGGGGCCATGCACAAAGGTTTCAGAGTATTTCATGGCCTAAGGCCTCAGAAGGGTCATTCCTTCCCCAGATTCATAATTATTAAGTGCATCCTGATCTTTCTACTCTCTGAGAAACAATTTCACTCAACAACACAGCTCCAAGGTTGCAATTCCAAAACTTCGATTAGCTGGTGATCAAGCATTTAGATTATGTTAAGTTTATGAGGAACAACTGAATCAATTCAATTTGCCCCAGATATTAGGTGAAAATTTTAAAAATTCCCCTTTGGGTTTGAACACATCCTTGACAACCTGAATAATGATCTTTAATAATTGAAAGCTGGAGGACATCAGAAAGGATGAACAAAGTAGGAAAATGATAGCCTTGTGACTGCACTACAGGAAGTTTACCCAAGGCTAGGACCAAAGAAGAGTGGAAAGATGGCACTTTCCAGTTTTGCCTGTAGGTCAAAGGGCCACTTCAGACAGGAGCTCCCTAGAGAAAGGTCAAGGCCCTTAAGCCACATCTCATCTACTAATGAAACTACTAGAAGTCCATGTGTCCCTGGGGGCATAGGTCTATGGGTGATTAGGCCTCCTTGATGGTCCAACAAACAAAACAAATGAACTGAATAGTCTCTATACAGTTCAGGTTATAGTAAAGGGGGTATCTGGAAAGTCCCTAACCAGAAAAATTTCCCAAACTATATGCCTTGAATTGGTAAACTGTTTCTTTATCCACTCTTTTCAATCATGTCTGAGAATGCAACTCTTTTGTTTGTTAGAGATATTCTCACCCACATCCACCTAATTATCACCCCAATGCAGACTCTCTACTTACCTCTTGTGGCATAAAACCAAATGACTTGGCATGTCATGGGAAAATGGGCAGGCCACTTAGAGCTCTTCAAATCCAAATTCATCTTACAAACCCCATTACTTTTCCCTTTCAAAAGCAATATCCTCTTTGGACAGAGGCTGGGAGCGATTAACAATTAGTAATCTCCAATCACAGTCTTTGAAAATCCAGCAATCACCCTTTAACAGTCCCATATAAGGAGTTAAGAAACCCAATGGGGAATAGATATTAATATAGGACATTCATATTATTAATGATGTTAGAATTCCCATTTATTCTGTAGTTCCCAATTCTCATACCTTGTTGACTCAAATTTCTGAGGTAGATAAATGTCCTTATAGCTCTGGACTTAAAGGGTGCCTTAATTTTTATCCTACCACATTCTGATCCGTACTATCTCTTTTTGCCTTTAAGGACACTTCAGACACAGTGACTCAGGAATGGATGGTGCTGCCACAAAAGTTCAGAGATAGCCACCATTTACTTGGACAGGCATTCTCAAGAGACCTGCCTATCTGAATTCTCTCATCACCAGGTCCATGACCTGCAACATGTAGATGACATTCTTCCCTGAACCCTCATGGAGGAAGATTCACTGTAGGGTAGCAGGACTCTTCTTACCTTCCTGACAGACATGGGTTATAAAGTTTCAAAATATAAAGCTCACTGTTGCAAGCCACTGTATAGTATTTGGAGCTAATTTTGTCAAAGGAAACTGGAACATTAAGTGAATAGAGATGAAACATATCATTTACTATTCATTCCCTAAGAACCTAAAACAACTTTGAAGGATTCTTGCGAGTCACTGGATTTGCTAGCTGTGGATCCTTGAACGGGGAGTTAGCTTGCTCCCTAGTATCAACCAGGTGCCAGGAACACACCTCTAGACATAGGAAACAGAAACCTATCATGCATTTAACAGGTTAAAATGTGCTGTACTAGTGGTCTTGTCACTAAGATTCCCTATTATAAAAGTATTCAATTTGTATGTTTCAGAAAGGAAAGAGATGGCTCTAGGAGACTTGACTCAGATCTGTGGACCAGCCTATCAGGTATTTAAGTATAAAAATGTATATGGGTGGCTAAGGAATGGCCAGCTTGCTTAGGATAGTAGCTGTTGTAGCTCTTTTGGTCTCTGAGATGAATAAATTAACTCTTAGAAATTAACTGAATATATATATTCTACATGATGGATCCTTATTATCCTCTAGAGGAAGTCTCTGGATAACTTTTTGAGATATCAGGTTGCTCTTCCTGGAAGGTCCTGCCCTACAGCTAAATATCTATTTCCCACTATGTCTAATCAACTTCTTCCAAAAAAAGACTGAATGCCTAGGTTATAACTGTGAAGAAGTGATCTCTCAATGTTATGTGGCCCAGAAACATAAAAAAGAGACACCCTTAGGAAACCCAGAGTGCTATGTTTACACATGGAAGTTCCTTTATGGAACAGGGACTCTGCAGGACTAGGTATGCTATAGTCAACCTCCATGCGATAACTGAGTTTGTGCCTTTTCTTCAAAGCATCAGTGGCATAACTGATGGCTCTTACCTGGACACTGAACTAAGAAAATATCAAAGGTTTAATATCTACACAGATTCTAAACACACCTACTTGGTTCTTTTTGCCATTTCACTATTTGGAAAAAAAAAGATACCACCTGACAGCCTCAAGAAAGTTTATTCAGAAGATGGCCGACTAGCAGACACGCCATACACCTCGGGAAACAAGGGCCAGGGTTTTCAGCAGGGATCCAGGTCAGGGACAAAAGCTGTGGCCATGCGCTGAGCTTCAGACACCTCTGAGCACAGGATCCTCATGACTGGAAGCCGCCAGTGTGGACCAGCACTCACAGGAGGCAGTGAGTTGTCCAGAGCCCGCAGGCTATGCCAGAGCAGCCTCAGCCCACCGGCAGGTTCCCTCAGGTTTCCTCCCCTACCCTCCCGCCCTGCCTATCCCGCCCCTCCCAGGCACTTGCATGTCTGCCCCACCCCCCTCACTACTCTGTCCTCTTTATTTTGGTCCTTTTATCCTTTTTTTTTCTTTCTCTTTCACTGGTTCGAACAGGGGCTCCTACATA